>CAUOFW020001613.1:297177-323473 GCA_963454935.2 Ilex paraguariensis
ATATATATATATATATATATATATATATATACCATGGACCTTCACAATTACAATCATAAATATCTCTCTCTCTCTCTCTCTCTCTCTCTCTGTGGTACTACTCAAACCATTGTGAAATGTACAATGGAAGTTGTGCTTCATTTAATAATTCTCATGGCCAAAATTCATATCAATTTTCCTCCCTCTTAGAAAAAGTTAGAAATGATCACAAAAAAAGAAATCAAGTAATTTATTTGTGACAAAGGTCTTTACTATTCCAAATTGATCAACATTTGAGTGGTTGAACTTATATTAGGTCCATATGAGAAAAGGAACAAAAAATATTTAAATAGACGAGCGTACTACATGTCTTACAATAAGAAATAATAAAAACATAACGGCCATTATTTTTTTATTCTCCAACTAGTGGTGTTGTTTAAGAAAAAACTATCATAGTTGCCTCCCCTTGAAAACATTCGGCTTCTTGTTGCATTATGACGCAGTATATGAGCTGCAAAACAATGTTAGTTTCAATGAAAAGATGTTCACAACAAGAGACAAGAAAGGCAGTATTTATTTACCAAACTTACATGAAGCGGTTTCCTTTTTAATAAGGCTTGGGAGGAGGAGAAATGTAGTAGTATGGAGGAGGAGGATATGGTGAGGGCAGTGGTGGTGATTTGTAGTAATATAGTGGTGGAGGTGATGGGGAGGGCAGTGGTGGGGACTTGTAGTAATAAGGTGATGGGGAGAATGGAGAAGGAGGTGGTGGCGATTTGTAGTAATATAGAGGGGGCGGGGATGGAGATGGTGGAGGTGGTGATTTATAATAGTAAGGAGGAGGAGGTGAGGGTGATGGTGGTGGAGGAGACTTGAAGTAGTATGGTAGAGGAGGGGATGGAGATGGTGGAGGAGGAGATTTGTAATAGTATGGTGGTGGAGGAGATGGTGATGGTGGTGGTGGAGACTTGTAGATATAAGGAGGTGGTGGTGAAGGAGATGGAGGTGGTGGTGACTTATAGTAATAGGGTGGTGGTGGAGAAGGAGAAGGTGGTGGTGGTGATTTGTACATGTAAGGAGGAGGAGGTGGGGGTGGTGACTTATAATAGTAAGGAGGAGGAGGAGAGACAAATGGCGGTGATGGTGATTTATAATAATTGGGAGGTGGGGGAGAAGGTGATAGGGGAGGAGGGAACTTGTAATAGTATGGAGGTGGTGGTGATGGAGATGGTGATGGTGGTGCCTTGTATTAATATGGGGGAGGAGGGGATGGTGATGGGGGAGGAAGGGATGGTGATGGAGGAGGAGGCGACTTGTAGTAGTATGGTGGTGGAGGTGACGGTGACGGTGGTGGTGGTGACTTGTAATAGTAAGGAGGTGGGGGTGGTGAACTGTAATAATAAGGAGGTGGGGGTGGTGGAGATGCGTAATAGTAAGGCTCATGGTCGGATGCTACATTTGTGGCTATGAAACAGATTGCTAAAGCATAGAGCACTCGAGGCCAAGAACTGGCCATTCTTGGCAATTCTCTTGGGACTACTAAGCTTTATGCAATAGAAAACTAGTTGTGGATGATAGTTCAAAGGGGAGGCTGGCTATTTATATAGTGATCCTTTCAATCCCCAAAGCATTTGTTAAATAGTACGGATGGTGTTAAGGGTAGAAATCACGCGTTCGAATCTCATCCCTGAACACCAAGGATTCTGGCTGGCCTGCACCCTTTCCTAAGGCAATACAGTAGCCTTTACCTCCATCCCACATCGGGTAGGAGTTGTCTCCCCCCTGCCATATAAGTAAACACTTCCTATGGAGGAGGTACCCATTAGCCACTTGATCAGGTCGCTAGTGGGTACCTCCTCCATAGGAAGTGTTCACTTATATGGCAGGGGGGGAGACGACTCCTACCCGATGTGGGATGGAGGTAAAGACTACTGTATTGCCTTTGGAAAGGGTGCAGGCCAGCCAGAATCCTTGGTGTTCGGGGATGAGATCCGAATGCGCGATTTCTACCCCTAACATAAAAGACGCCTTTTGTTGGACAGGATTCCCTCCCTTCGAAAGGATTTTGACTGGTCTGCACCCTTTCCTAAGGCAATACAGTAGTCTTTACCTCCATCCCACATCGGGTAGGAGTCGTCTCCCCCCTTGCCATATAAGTGAACACTTCCTATGGAGGAGGTACCCACTAGCGACCTGATCAAGTGGCTAATGGGTACCTCCTCCATAGGAAGTGTTTACTTATATGGCAGGGGGGAGACAACTCCTACCCGATGTGGGATGGAGGTAAAGGCTACTGTATTGCCTTAGGAAAGGGTGCAGACCAGTCAAAATCCTTTCGAAGGGAGGGAATCCTGTCCAACAAAAGGCGTCTTTTATGTTAGGGGTAGAAATCGCGCATTCGGATCTCATCCCCGAACACCAAGGATTCTGGCTGGCCTGCACCCTTTCCTAAGGCAATACAGTAGCCTTTACCTCCATCCCACATCGGGTAGGAGTTGTCTCCCCCCTGCCATATAAGTAAACACTTCCTATGGAGGAGGTACCCATTAGCCACTTGATCAGGTCGCTAGTGGGTACCTCCTCCATAGGAAGTGTTCACTTATATGGCAGGGGGGGAGACGACTCCTACCCGATGTGGGATGGAGGTAAAGACTACTGTATTGCCTTTGGAAAGGGTGCAGGCCAGCCAGAATCCTTGGTGTTCGGGGATGAGATCCGAATGCGCGATTTCTACCCCTAACATAAAAGACGCCTTTTGTTGGACAGGATTCCCTCCCTTCGAAAGGATTTTGACTGGTCTGCACCCTTTCCTAAGGCAATACAGTAGTCTTTACCTCCATCCCACATCGGGTAGGAGTCGTCTCCCCCCTTGCCATATAAGTGAACACTTTCTATGGAGGAGGTACCCACTAACCACTTGATCCGATGTGGGATGGAGGTAAAAGGCTATTGTATTGCCTTAGGAAAGGGTGCAGGCCAGCCAAAATCCTTTCGGAGGGAGGGAATCCTGTCCACCAAAAGGTGCCTTTTTGTAAAGGGTAGAAATCGCTATGGGATTTCAGCCTTCCACTCGAAGGATTCCGGCTAACTTGGCAGTACTGAGCCCTAGTAGCCTTTACCTCTCTTCGCCAATAGAACCCTTTCCTAATGCAATCCCACATCGGAAGAGAGTCGTCTCCTCCCCTGTCATATAAGTGAACACTTTCTATGGAGGAGGACTGAAATCCCATAACGATTTCTACCCCTTACAGATGGCTTCCAACCTTTTAGCAACTCTCTCAGTTTAAACTGAAAATCTATCATTTGTCTGTTCAACAACTGGAAAATGATGTTCCCCTAATCTTTTGTGTGCAATCTAAGAAATAGTCAGCATGCTAAAACACACTTGGGTAGAGGACAGAGGGAGGTGACATGGGTACATTTGAAATTTGGATAATTTCTCATTTACACCCTTCAATTACGGCTAAAGTTCAATTTGGTTCATAAAATTAAAATCTGAACACTAACTAATTTGTATGTTTTAATTGAATTTTATTTCGAATATTCCGCCTATTAAAAGGGTAGAACTTAATCAAAAGGGTATGTTTGTCTTCCTAAAAATGATTACAACCCATTGCTTATTAACCATTATCAATCTTGAAGAAAAGAACAAACCCAAAAGAAAATTGATAGCCACCAAGACCAAGAAGAATTGGAATCAAGACATATCCCAGTGTTAACAAGTATACTCCTCTATACAAGTCACTTGTTTTTCATTGGGCTATTTTTGTTATATCAAACGAACAAATTTAGATAGAAGGTCTGAATTGTAACTCAGTTAAAATTTTATGACGTTGATTGTGTCAGACTTAAATTTCAAGAACTAAATTAATTAGAACTTGACATATTTGAAGGGCGTAAACTATAAATTAGCCTTAGGAGTGTTGAAACCAAGTGCCACCCCACATTTGTCAGCAATATGAAGCATTTTCGGACGGGTTATTGGATTAAATAAAGAGTGGTTGAAGACTTATCAACCATTGAATTGAAAAATACACTGAACTTGTCAATGCAGTGGTGGGTTTAGACTTCGTCAGGACTCAGGACAGCAATGGTACTAAAATAAGTGAATCAAACCAAACATGCTCATCTGGTATTTTACTGTTTGTTTTGTAGCCACTAAAAATGTAGGGTTTTTTTTTTTTTTTTTTCTCATCTTGATCTTCAAATTGCTTTGTTCTATTGGGTATGCAACCTGTGAGAGAGAAGGGAAAGATTACCAAATCGATTTGATACTAATTTTTTGGGTTTAGTTACGTTATTTTTGAATAAAGCTACAACGTTTTAGGGTGCTTAATACCAATTTTAAAATCGATCCTAAAACATTAGAACTGATCTCAATCACCTCAAAAACCTGCGATTTAAGTTTTTATGTAAACCCCAAAGTTAGTGTTTTGGATGTACAATACCCAAAAAAATAATTTTTGATAATGTGAATGAGTATTACAATTTGATAACAAACTAATTTTGACGCCTTCATATTTATTTAAAGTAAGACGAAAGTCTATTTTCCCTTGACAAGTGAGCAACAAATGTCAACAATGTACATATCAAATGGTATTGTGAAGAGAAAACCAGTTTGAGTAGGTGTGAAAGATTCAAAAACATGCCTATACATTAGTTTTATAGCATTACACTTGTGATAGATATCTCTTTTTTAATTTTTTTTAATGAAGACGGAGCTGTAAGTCCTAGTTGTATTAATTAAAATAAATACTAAAATATTTCTTTTATCCTTGTCCCTATGCACTACCTTTGATTTTAAGAGTTGATTTTTTACTTGCAGCCTATGAAAGAACTATTCCAAACATCTAATATTTTAATTAAGAAATTGAATTCTTAACTTATAAAAATACAACAACGGTTAAAATTGGCCTAATCATTATCTACTTTGATCCAATGATATAAAATTAATCCAAAATCTTTGAAATGTCCAGCAGCTTCATCAACTTTTCATAAATCTTCTTCTTCATGTCTTGAATTGCAGCATCGACATCACTTGCATGGGAAATACACCTCACTAATGATAAATGCAGCACTCATTAACCCTTCAACTAACATCTCATATGTACTCTTACTTTTTTTATTGGGTCTCACATTCCCAACATTTTCGAGCATAGTTGACTGCACAAATGATATGGATATATTCAAGTTGTCTGAGTATTTAATCGACTTATTGTTTCCTTCTTCTCTCTCCAATACCTCCACCAAATCAATTGGGCCATGCACCTTTTTACCATTGGCCCATTTTCTCATGCACAAACAAGGGCGGAGGGAAGGCTGGGCAGGGTGGATAAGTGCCCCCCCTCAATTTTTTTTTTTTTTGTTTTAGTTAGGTATATGTGTTATATATTTATATAATATATTATGTGTACCCCCTTCATTTATATTAGGTCCACATTATTTACCCAAAAAAATTAAAAAATTAAGCCTAATTAAAACAAAAAAATTTGAGCCCAATATTATCTACCCAAATTTATTAAAGGGTTTTTTGGAAGCCGGTACACCTAATTAGACTTATTCGGTAAAAAGTACATAGAACAAAATGTGAATTAAAAAGATATAAATGCCCATTTTAGGATCATTTAATTCAAAATTTCTTACCTTTAATGCACCTTCATTCATGTGTGTTTATTAATACATATAAATACGTATTTATTGCACCTTTGACTCATGTGTATTTGTTTATATATATATATATATATTTGTTTTTAAATCTCTTATTTAAATTTTAAATTATCTTTAATGTACCTTGATTCGTGCGTATTTTTTTTTTTTGAAAAGTGATTTTTTTTTTCAAATTATATTTAATACACCTTGATTCAAGCGTATTTTTTTTTGAAAAGTAGTTTTATTTTTAAATTAATTTAATATCTGAATGATGTAATAGTATAACAATAACAGTGTAATAATAACAATATAACAAATACATTGTAACAAAGACAATGTAACAAATACACTATAACAAAAAAAATGTTCAGTAATTTTGTGTATATGGTAACAAATTCAAAACAGAGATGAACTATTTTGAATGAAATTATATGAAACTATATGTTTAACAAAACGTAATAGTACAATATTTTGTGTAAATAGCTTGTTACACTATTATTGTTATACTGTTACGTTGTTAGTGTTACACTGTTACATTTTTATTGTTACACTGTTATTGTTACACTATTACACTATTCGGATATTAAATTAATTTAAAAATAAAACCACTTTTCTTAAAAAAAAAAATGCATGAATCAAGGTGCATTAAAAGATAATTCAAAATTCAGATAAGGGATTTAACAACAAGTATATATATATATATATATTAAAGTTCTCCCATAAAATTAGAAAATATTTAATGCACCACTTTCCAAAGAAAAGTAGTGTATTAAATACACATAGATTAATGAAGGGTAAAAATAGATAAATTCAAATTATGTACTTGGATACAAATAAGTATCAAAATTAAGTATTTAATAATCTTACATTTTTTAGTGTGTAGTTTTTGTCAAATAAGTTTAATTTGGTGTACCATTTACAATTTACCCTATGAATAAATTAGATTGGGTTTAGGCTTATGGTTTTCAAGAATGGGTTGGATTGAAAGTTTTGGATCTTGCTTCAAAAACTGAATTTGGGTAGTGGCTTAAGAGATTGAGTTAAAGTTTCAGGTCAACAAGTAACCCCAAGAGAATCTGGGCCATGAATAAAAATTACCCGAAAAAAATCTAGAATATGGGTCATCAAGCAACCCAATAAATAACCTGAATCTGGGGATCTAAATCATGGGTCAATAACTAACCCGGTAAAAAACGCAGGTCAATGAGTAATTGTGGGTATTTGAATTGTTGATTATAACTTTAAAACCCAGTACGTCTTCTGCCTCTTTGATTTAGCGGTTGAGTCAAGCAAGCAGCGGGGGCGGCAACAACCACTGATGATCTCAACAAATCAGCGCAGCGATGGTAGCTTCGAACTCTAGCAATTAATGGCCACAACGACTCTGATGTAGCAAACTAGCGAAGGTGACAATGTAATTCTGTACAAGGAAAAAATCTTGCACCAAATGGAAATGAGGCAGTTTTGGTATAAATGAAACAAATCCAAGTTCCCAACAAAACAAGTAACCTGTGACAGACCAGGGTTGATTGATTGGAGACATTTCGATTTTTAAGTCGCTAGGCTTTTGAGGTTTAAATAAATAAATATATATAAGGAAAAAAGTGTGCATTTTAGACTTAAACTCATCTCATATTTATAGAGATTTGTCCCCACATTTTTATGGTTTAGATTTATCGTTGTAAAAGGTGACACTTATTTTTTAGCTAAATATTTCTTTATTCGTGTTTGAATCTTTTTGGATTTCCTCTCTTATTGATTAATTCTTTAAGTCACATGTTTATAATATGCACCTATGATTTAGATAATTTTCTTATTAATTGTCTAGCACTACCTCCCATTATTCTGGTGCCGTTTATGGTGCCCCCTTCTTCTATTTAAAGGGGACACTTTCTCTTTCTCCTTCTCCATTTCCACCATCGTAGCCTACTGTAAAACTCGTGAAGCATATGTAAGTTTCCTATTCTCTTCATTTTTTCATCATTTTCATTACTTTTCGTCTTCTTTTTCTTTCATTGTCTCTCTTACAAAGGACGACATCCTCGAGTTTAGGGCGATATTTCATATTCCTAACAATGTATCCATTAGGGTTTCTAACTCCAAATAGCTCGTCTTGGGTGTGAAGGAATCCATTCATGTTAGATATATGTTTATAATTGACTAATTTTTTGGAGTTTATTATAAATTCAACATATTTCATGGTTATGATGCTATAAAGATTGAAAATCTGAAAACATCATTGAAGAGAGAATATCAAGCATCAAAGCTACATGATTAACTTCGATTGCACCTTAAGCTTAGGACAAATGTATTGACCTAAATACCTAAAATGATCTTTTTGTTTAATAGACTTAGGCGGATTAAAGTTAAAACGGAATTATGGAACACCCTTTAGTGCTCAGGAGGATATGTTTTTTACTTGGTTTTAGGCTTGAAAAACTAGTATGGACTATGGACCGTCCTATACTCACTAGCTTTTGCCAGAGCGGCCTCTTTATCACTTAGGGAAGAGAAAGAGGAAAATATCATGAAAGAAGAATAGGGCTCGCTCGAGCAGTCTGCTCTCCTTGGGCAAGATTAAAATGTAATTTTCATTCTCGTGACCATTGACCTATGATTACCCTCCCACAAATCAAGCGGTTATTTGCGAGTTTGAGTTTTCTTGTTGATCGACATTACCTTTATTCTGGTTCTATAAATATAGAGTTTTTTCTTCAACTAAGGTAAGCCTTTTATAAGTCTTTTGAGAGTAAAAACTCATGTTTTACCTATAGAGCTTTCATCACAACCTTAGAACCCTAGGACCCAATGCTACTTTCTAGAAAACTTAGTGACATAAATCTTATTGAACTAGTTGGTGCATGCGTGCGTTGCATGTGAACCATTTTCAAATTAAAGTGTTCAACTTGATAAAGTTTGTTAACATTTTTTTTAATAAGATCAGTTGATAGGGAAGAGAATGATTGAAAAGAAATTTACTTAAGTTGTCATAGATTATTCGATAACCCAAATAAAAGGAAAGATTAAAAAAAAAAAAAAACTATCTTTCATTTGAAAAATTATCATAGACATAGCTAGCAAACCACACCCAAAGAAAATTTACCACATCCAATATAAATGTACATACGATTGAGAGTCTAAATGTCTAGCTCAGAATGAACGTCCATCCAAGTTTAATTCTACAATTACCTATCATTCAAAGAATACATTCTTACCATCCAGATTCTAAAAGCTAAAAGGGTGTACTTTTTCCTGTTGAAATAGTAGCTCCCACGAGATACAAAAAACAAAAGAATCGAGGTCTATGTAATAAAACCAAAATATACAATACATAATAATTAGAAGAAAAAAAATATTCATGCATGACTTGAATGGTCTCCTCAGATGGGAGAGGAAGGCAAAGAATCGGACCAACAAAGTGAATTACATCTCCGGTGTAGTAAAAAACAAGCATTGGAAAGCATCCTTGTCAAGTTTTATGGAGTGTTGCCACTTCTCTCCATCACAGGGCATAAAGACCAATATTTCATATAGTTTCTTTTAGTTTGGTATTCTCGGCAACCAACTTGGGTCTACAAAAGCAAAATTAAAACGAAGAAATAAAAATAAAATTCAAATGTTGTGTTTCAAAACATAATCATGCACGATCACACCATTCATAATCAAGCACTATACAAGATGCGTATTGGAATTTTTGTCAATTAAGTTGTATAAAATCAGATGTTGACTATAGGATCAATTATTTTTCCAAGCTATCTTTTGGCTATAAAGGAGCAATAACCTCACCAAAAACACAAAGTAGAACCAAAATGAAGCAAAAAACAACAACTGAAAAATCTACTTTTATAAATCCCATGTCAATGCCCATTATTTTTTTTTAATTGATAAGAAATTCAGTACATGACATACTAAAGGCAAAGAATAACATATGATGATGCACAAAATGACTTTGCACATCATCTGTCAAGTGTTTGAAAATAAATGCAGTAATTAAAGGTAAAGAGAGATGGAGGAGACAAGATTTATAATGGTTCGGTTAACGTGACCTACGTCCACTCTTGAATGACTTTGGTTGTCGGGTACTTTATTAGCTCAAGGGTATAGGGAGCAAAGAGTACAAGCTTTAAGGAAGAGGAGAGAGTCATGCCCAGGTAAACGTGTGACACCCTCCCCCCCTAAGTGTTGGTGGGGTGTGCAACTTATAGTGGCCCCTAACTAATTGGGGTTACTTTACAGCAGCTAAATGACTATGTTGGTGGAGCTCACGACTTCTTTTCAACGGGCGAGGAGGTTGAGGAGTTCTCCATGAGATGCGATCAAAGATGAGGTGAGAGTAAACTATTTCTTCTGCGGTGCAGGTAAGACTCGCATGCTCTCCTTCTTGATGACATAGCCAAGCAGAAAGTTTGACTGGTTTTGGACTGTGTTGGGCTTGGTGGGTCTTTTACAAGGTTGGGCTCCTTAATTGGGATTGAGCTTTCCTTATAAATTGGGCTATTTGGGATTGACCCATCATTTGTCCCCCAATGCCCTTTGTCCAAAGAGACTTGGAGATGGGTGCATTGCATCTTGAGTTATAAGTGACGGATACTTCCTTTGCTAGATGACTCTTTACTTGCATGATGCATTTTTGTTTTGGTGCACACTTCAAGTCTTTCCCACTTTTGCTAGGATTTTTAAGAGGGCCCATAATTTTCAATTTGGGCTTTTCCCTCTTAAAAAAAATCCTAGGCTATAAATATAACCTTCTTCTCCATTCTACTCATTTCATTCACTTTAAGGTTGAGCACCCATTCTTTGAAAACCTTGAGAGCCAATTCTTGTGAGCTAAGTTCTTTCCATTCCATAGAGACTTGAGAGAGAGAAGGTAGAACTTGAAACCTTTCAAGAGTATTTTGGTGAGAAATCTTGGGTGGAGTTTCTAAGTGAGTAATGTCGTTTGAAGGAGGTGGAGTGCAAAACTCCATTGGTGCCATGGGGGGGGGTGGCGAAATTGGGGCTGAAACAAGTGGTTATGGAGTTCTTGGAGCTACAAGGATTGAAGAAGGAGAAAGAGAGAAGTCCCTGCAGTCCGCCGCTGCCATGGGTGCGTGCCAGCAGCTCGCGAAAGGGGTTGTGGGCGCCGTTTTGGGCGCTGGTCTGGGCGCCTCATGTACTGATTCGGGTTGCTTTGGCAAGGTGTTCTACCCAAATAGGTGTGCAGGAAGTATGGTGGACAGCATAGGCGAGATGGGCAGTGGCCTAGGCGCCAAAATGGACTGCCTGGGCGCCGCTGATGCTGCCTTGGACAGCTTAGGCCCGCTAGACTGCAGCCCCTATTCAGTTGGAGTGTAGGAAGTCGGGCTAGGGAGCAGCATGGAGAGTTGGGTAGCAGCCTGGGTGCCAATACGGACTGCCTAGGCGCCACTGATGCTGTCCTGGACAGCTTTGGCGCGTTGGACAGCAGCCCCTTTTCAGTTGGAGGTGTAGGAACTCGGGCCAGGGAGCAGCTTGGAGAGTTGGGCAGCAGCCTGGGCGCCAATATGGGCCGTCTGGGTGCCGAAAACACTGCAGGGGGAGATCCGGGCACCACTCCAAGCACTGATCTGGGCACCCAGGCACTAGTTTGCACAGCTTTGGAGTGTCAGGCAGCACTGGGCTACCCCGTTTGGGTAAGCAGAAGGAATCAGGCACCTCTCCAGGTGCTGGACTAAACGCTACAGGCGACAAGAAAACTTTGGGTGCCGCTTTTGATGATCACGACCTGACTCATTCAAGTGTGACTTCTCAAACCCAAATCCCTCATGACGATGGCTCGGGCCACTCCTTATGGCCCCGAAAGAAGAAGCCCAAAGGCAAAATGGGACTTGATGACGATGGGTCTAAGGTGAGTACTCTTTCCAGTTTGTTCAATTCAGATGAAGATATGTTGAGGCTTGTTTCTGCTTATCGTATTCCTCCGATTGTGCTATGTCACTGGGCAGAGACGGGCGAGCTTGCTTGCGATGACTCCTCTGGTGATATTGTTGTTTACGAGGAGTCATTGCTTACGATGACTCCTCTGGTGCCGCATTTTGCATTACTTTTCCTTGGTCCAGGGCGATTAGCTCCTAATGGTTGGAGAGTTCTGCTGGGCTTTCTTGTATTATGGAAGAAAATGCATCATAAAGATGCTTCTCCTATGGAGTTTCATGCAAGTTACAATTTGAGCAAAACTTCTGCGCCAAATAGGGGGTGGTACTATTTTACCACAAGAAGTGGTACGGTGCTTACGGGACTACGCTCCAATTGCCACTGCTGGAAATCTCGCTTCTTCTTTGTTGGCGGAGAGTGGGCTATAGAAGCCGACAGAGCCTTGGTGCCAATATGGTGGGGTGCTGGCAGAAAATTCGATACGCCACACATTTTCTCTCTGTTTTTTTATTTTTTATTTTTTATTTTTATTTTTTTTATGTATGCATGCTCACCGTTACTTTGCAGATGTGCATGTGCTCTCTCAAGACCAAGAGTGGAAGTTACAGGTTGTCAAGGCTTGCCCTTACAAAGATTTGGGAGCTCTTTTGCCCAAGGCTGCTAGGGTCGTTGCTCCGTCTCCGAAATCTGATGGCTCATCTTCAAAGAAGAAGGGTGAGTTGATTTCCTCCTTTAACTTCTTCTTTTCCTTGGTATTTTTCATCTACGTGACACTTTGTTGCTTTTGCAATAAATAAGAGGGTGGTAGTGTCTTGCTATTCCAGTAGGAGCCATCCTTCTTCCAAGGTGGCGAGGACGGGTGATGCCTGCCAAGTGACTTCTATGGTGGTGTCTTCTCTGCCGGCGACTTCTTCAGTTGCTACTCTGGAGTCTTCATAACCGGGCATACCATCTGCTCCTCCTTTGTCCCTTCCTCATATGGGAACTTCCACAAGAGGACCGACTTGGCTTGGTCCCATGCTGGGCAGACTTGTAAACCCCTACGCTTTTATTTTAATATGTAGTAAGTAAATATAGGAAATTTTTTGGTAATCGAACTTGTACCAACTATGTTTGATGTCCAAATGTATGTTGTATAAGTTTGGGTTGATTTTTGAAAGGTTTGGAATGGATTGGAAATGAAAAACAAAGGAAACAGGCAAAACTGAACAAACCATACAGGTATTATGTACTGGTACGCCTGGAAGTTACCGTACCAGTACGCTCTGTAAGTTTCAGAAATTTTAAGTCGCGATCTGGGGTCCACTTTTCACCATATAAATACATAATGACACCTCCATTAGCCCCATTTCAACATTTTAACCCTATGAAACCTTAGAGAGGAAGAAAGAGAGGAAAAAACACAAGATCAAAAGAGATTTGCACATTGAATTGGATCAAAGCCCTAGTTTTCTTTCAAGAACACCAAGGTAGGGGTTCCTTCCATTCTTGATCATTGAGGCTAGGGCTTATATGTATACATATTTTGACTCTAAAGCTTATATATATGCATTGAAAACCTTGATTCTTGATATTCTTTCAAAAATTATCATGTTTTAAATAAAGTTAGGGGTAGATAACCATGAAATCTCTTTTCTTGGTATAAACTAGTTTTAAAAAGAAATGAGTTTTCCTCTTGATTCTTCATTTGTTCTTGATTTAAAAACTCTAGTGCTTTATATTGAACAATAGAATGGTATTGTTGAAGATCTCTTGCTTATTTTCTTCAATTGTTTTATTGTAATACTATATGAAATTTTGGGAATTTTAGAATTGGATTGTTATGTGAGAAATTTGTTGAGGATTGTTCTCTTGAGGATGTTGGGATGACCATGGGTGGCCGTTGACCGGGTATCGTAGAGTGGGTATATGCATTTCTTACTCTGTGTGGGTTTGAATTTTTTTTACCACTCGTACTGGGGTTGGTGCCTTGTGAGGACCAAGCCATTATTCGCTCACGAGTACCATGGCTGAGGGTTAGTATACTACTCCTGGGTTGGATTCGTCACTGTCATTGTGTTAGTATACGCCCTTCTTAAAAGTTGGAGATCCTTGCGAGGATTGGATATGTGAGTGTGGGTTAGGATATTCTCAATGTGTTGACTCATGCGATGTCATACATCATGCCTGAGATACAAGTATAAATTCATAAACATAAGTTGTGGTTGATTTACATTATGGGTAACGTTACCAATGGTGGATTTTGGTGCAATGTTAAAATGATTTATTTCTTGGGAATTGGTTTATCTCTTCATTTAATTATTACTATTGCGTAAAATTGAGATTGAAATGTCCCTGTTTTATTTCAAATGTTATGTATGATATTTGTAAAATGAGACCGACTATTTTTATATATTTTTTAAACCTTGTTCAAGTTTGGAGGGATGTTGCTATGGAGCTTAGTGCTCACCCCCTACAATATTATTCATTCTCGGATGTCAGTTTAGATGAAAAGCTCGGAGTTTACGAGCAGGTGGCTTGGGAAGCCTAATTGGAGGAAAGCGTGGATCCAGAGGGGAATGTCTAGAGTTGATCTCTCCATGTTTTAGATTAGGGGATATATTTTGGTACATTAATAGATGTATTTTGTTTATTCCACTGTGAGTAAATAGTTGATTCTTTTGGGATGTAATGGCCATGGTTTGACCTATTCTTTTGGATGTGATGGCCATGGTTGGCCTATTCTTTTGGGATGATATTGTAAATGCTATATTTGTTGAATGAAATGTTCTTTAATGATGGATTTATTTAGTTGCTCTCATGATGTGAATGATTTAGATTGTGATGTTGTCCAAGGTGGCTTTGGGGGCATTACAAGATCGCCAGTCATCAGAGAAAGGCTTGAGAGGTTTGTGTTTGCACCCGAAGTCTGTCAGCTTAGTACTTTGGGCACTGAGAGGGTTGTCAACACATATTTGGAAGGCCTGGCTCAGGTAAGCGTCCACTATTTCTCTTTCTCCACTTCCTTCTAATGTCTTTTTCACCTCTCCACCTTTTACCTTTTTTAGGTTTCGACTTCATCTATCTGCTTGATTTCAAGGGCCTATAATCACGACAAGCTGAAGCTGGATCTTGACGTCGTGCAAAAAGAGCTTCTTATTGCTCAGGGGAGGATTGTCGAGTTCGAGGCAGCTAGTAGTACTTCTGAGCTTGGGGTGGCTCATGAGAGGGCATCCAAGCTTGAGTCTAAGCTTTTGGCGACCCGTGAGAGGGACTTGCTCAAGGAGGGTGAGCTTATTGAGGTCCATGAGCAGGCAACTAAGCTTGAGGCTGAGCTTCTGGCGATCCACGAGAGGAACGCGCTTAGGGAGGCTGAGCTTGCAGAGGCCCACGGGAGGGCCATGCTCAGAGAGGCTGCTGCGGAGGCAGAGGTGGTGGCCGCTTGGGAGAGGGCTTCTCGTGCTAAGGTGGACTTAGAGAATGGCCTCGCAAATGCTTTCATTGATGGTTACAAGGAGCTCTAAGGGAAGATCTCTGCTGCTTTCCCTGATATTGACTTCTCAGGTTTCGTGCCTACTGATGATAGTGAGGGGGGCTCTGATGATGCTGAGGATGACGAGGAGGAGGTGGAGGATGACCGTGAGAGCAGTTAGAGTATTTGGGGTTTTTTTTTTTTTTTTTTTTAGAAAGGCGATTTATAGCCTCACTTTTGTACTAATACTCCTTTGAAATGAAATGTAAAAGATCTTTTTGGAGTAAAACGTAGAAAATTTTATTGATCTAGCAATATTGGGTAATAATTCCCAAAAAAGTATATTGAATATTGGGTAATGACCCAAAAAATAAAATCAAGTCCCAACTTCCATTACTTTGATGCTCTTAAGATGTCATTGGTAATACCTATTCAGGTACTCAGTATTCCATAGATGGAGTAAGACTTTCCCCTCAGAATTTTGGATCTTGTAGGTGTCTGGCTTCACTACTTCTGTTATGAGGTCTCAGCTTAGGTCTCAGCTTCCCTTCGCGTGCATCCTTTGTTGTGAGGATCACTTTCTAGAGGACCAAGTCCCCTGGTTGGTAGGAACGAGGCTTCACCCTCGAATTGTAGTACCTTGCCATGCATCATTTGTACTCCGTGTTGCGGACCACAACCATCTCCCTTGCCTCCTCCATCAAGTCGAGATTGATGCAGAGTCCTTCCTCGTTGGTGATGGGGTTGTGGTGTTGGACCCTTAGAGAGTGTACCCCTATCTCTACAGGGATGACCGCCTCAGTTCCAAATGCGAGGGAGAAATGGGTCTCCCCAGTAGGAGTTCTTGGCGTGGTTCGATAGGCCCACAATACGCCTGGTAGCTAGTCCACCCAAAGACTCTTTGCTCTTTCAAGCCTTGTCTTTAAGTTGTGTAGCACCGTTCTCACCCTGACTTCTGCTTGTCCATTTGTCTGTGGGTGTGCTGGGTTGGAGTGAGGTTATTTTATCTGAAGGTCGGACTAGAAAGAGTTCAACAACTTGTTGTCGAACTGCTTGGCGTTATTACTGACAATGGCATGAGGAATCCCGGAACGACAGACCAAGCTCTTTCAGATAAAATCTTTGACATTTGCGTCTATGATTTTAGCTAAGAGTTCGGCCTCTGCCCACTTGGTGAAATAGTCGACTGCCACCACCACGAACTTACACTGTCCTTTGCTAAGAGGCAAGAGTCCTAGGATGTCGATGCCCCACTTGGAGAAAGGTCATAGACTTAAAATAGTTGTTAGCTCCTCCGGTGGTTGCCTAGACACGGTTACGTGTCACACTTCTTGGAGAACTCTCGGGCGTCCCTTACCATGGAAGGCCAGAAGTAGCCTTGTCTGAGCGTCTTGTGGGCAAGGGAGTGCCATCTAGAGTGGTTTCCACAAATCTCCCTCGTGTATCTCCAGCAGAGCGTAGTGAGCTTCTTCGGGTGAAAGGCACCACAACAACAACAAGGAATAGCCTTTCTTGTATAAAGTGTCCTGCACGATGGCGAACTTGGAGGCTCTTATCCTTAGCTTCCTAGCCTCTAGAGGATCATTTGAAAGCACACCTTCTTGGAGGTATGCCCTTATTGGGGTTATCCAATTTGACTCAGCTGATGCACAATTGACATTTGTGACCTCCATGTCCAACTTGCTCGGCTCGAACTGGTGACCAATGAATGTTGGTTCCCCTGATTGGATTTCTACGGATGAGGCAAGCCTTGCGCGCGCATCGACGACCATGTTGTCTTCTCTGGGGATGTAGCTTATCTGGAAGTAGTGGAACTTTGCGATCATGCTTCTCACCATGCCAAGGTATTCTTGCATCCTTACTCTTTTGATTCGAACTTGCCCTTCACTTAATTAACTATCAACTGAGAGTCGCTATAGGTGGCGAGGTGTTGAGCTTCCATTTCTATTGCCAATCTTAATCCAGAGAGGAGGGTTTCGTACTCCGTCTCATTGTTGGAAACAATAAAGTGGAGTTTCACTGCATACTTGAGAGTGGTGCCATCTAGGCTGATTAAGATTAGGCGCACTCCTCCTCCTTCACTAGTCGAGAGTCATCTATATAGAGCTTTCAGAGAAAAAGAGAAGAGGATTTGGAGATCAAAGTGGGCAACTAGGTGCCTGTAGAAGCTGCTTGGGCGCTTGGGGGAGTAGCCTGGGTTCTAGAATGAGCATCCTGGATGCCAGAGAAAATAGCCTAGGCGCCAGAGGGAGTAGCCTAGGTGCCAGAAGGAGTAGCCTGGGTACCAGAGAGGTCCTGGGCGGCTGTCTGGGTGCTAGGAGTAGCTTGGGCACCTTGAGGTGCAACCTGGGCACCTGGATGGGCTGTCTGGGCGCCTGGGGGTGCAGCCTATGCACCTGGAGATGAAGGCTGGGTGCCTGAACTGACCTGGGTGCCCAGTTTGGATGCTTGAGAGTCTTTGCTAGGCTTCTGGGCATCTCCGATCTGTGTATCCTTGTAGTTCCCTTTTTCTGCTGGTGTGAGCTCAGTAATGAAATCCCCCAAGGCTTGTGCTTTGATGGCTGTTCTTGGTTGGTACTGAATATCGAACTCACCAAGTTCCACTACCCACTTAAGAAGTCTGTCGGATACGTCCGGCTTCCCCAGGACTCTTTTTAGAGGTTAGTCTATGATGACAACTATGTTGTGACTCTGAAAGTAATGTCGTAGTCGTCTTGCTGTCGTGACCAGGGCAAGCGCTAGCTTTTTTACCCTCGAATATCTAACCTCTGCCCCCCTGTATGCCCTGTTTACGTAATAAATTGGCTTTTGCACTCCATTATCACTTGTGATGAGCACAAAGCTTACTACTGATAAGGAAGCAGAAAGGTATAGATGGAGAGCTTCTCCTAGAGTGGCATGTGACGGAAGGGGAGGTGTAGCCAGGTAGGCTTTAAGCCTTTGGAAGGCCTCCTCTGCCTCAGGTTCCCACTCAAATGCCTTTCGGAGAATCTTGAAGAAGGGGAAATATTTGTCTACAGACTTGAAGACGAACCTATTGAGTGCTGCGATCCTCCCATTGAGGCGCTGGAGCTCTTTGGTCGAGGAAGGTGACTTCATGTAGAGGATGACTTTGATCTTATTGGGGTTCGCCTCAATTTCACTCTGATTGACCATGAAGCCCAAGAACTTTCCTGACCTTACGCCAAAGGTGCACTTCTCAGGATTTAGCTTCATGTGATAGGACCTCAGGACATTGAAAGTTTCTTGGAGGTGATCAATGTGGGCTACTATTGCTAGACTTTTTACCAGCATGTCATCCACGTACACCTCCATCATTCACCCGATCTGAGATTGGAACATCTTGTTAACTAACTGTTGGTAGGTTGCTCCTGCGTTCTTTAGTCCGAAGGGCATGACCCTGTAGTAATAGGTTCCCTTCGGAGTGATGAATGATGTTTTCTCCTGGTCTGGGGGGTACATGCTAATCTGGTTGTATCTAGAGTAAGCATCCAGGAAAGTGAGCAATTCATACCCTGCGGTTGCGTTGATGAAGAGGTCGATCCGTGGCAGCAGGTAGCTATTTTTCAGGAACTCTTTGTAGAGATCTGTGAAGTCGATATAGAGGCACCACTTTTCATTAGTTTTAGTGACCATCACCACGTTAGAGAGCCACTCAGGATATGTTAATTCCTTGACGGCTCCTTTATCTTTTAGCTTTTCCACCTCCTTGTCCATAGCTTTGGCCCTTTCAGTGGAGGCGCCCCTTAGATTTTGGCGAACAGGCTTGTGGCGTGGGTCGACATTGAGATGGTGTGTGGCCACTTCTGGGTCGATGCCCTCAAGGTCTGCATGTGACCATGCAAAGATGTCCATGTTACGTTTCAAAAAGTCTATTAGCGGGCCAACCAAATCTTTAGAAAGGGAAGAGCCAATGTGTACTCTTCTATCTGGGTGCTCCTTATCCAAGTCCATAATGGTGAGCTCCATGACTGGTTCTCTTCTCTCTATGATGGCGTCATCCCTTGGGTCAAGGACCTTGACTTGCAATGCCTCCTGTGGCTTTCTGGCCTTCATGGAGGAGACATAGCACTCCCTTGTTGCTACCTGGTCTCTTCTTACCTCTCCGTCTTCATTCGGGGTTGAAAAGTGGAGGATAAGGTGATAGGTGGAGGGCACAACTCCTAATGTGTTAAGAGCAGGTCACCCCAGTATGATGTTATAGGCTGATGGGTAGTCTATGACCAAGAAATTGACCATGACTGTGAAGCTTCGGGGAGTTGCTCTGGCTGTGACAAGTAGGGTGATAAACCCTAGGGGATACACCTTCTCCCTTGAAAATTCAAAGAGGGGTGATCTAATAAGCTACAGTCTCTCCCTGCCTAGGTTGAGCTTGTCATAAGCCTCTGCGAATAGGATATCCGCTGAGCTGCCGCTATTCACCAGGATCCTACGCACCTGAAAATTGGCCACGGTCATGGAGAGCACCAGGGGGTCGTCATAGGGATGCTAGATTCCCTCCAGGTCCTTATCTAAGAAAGATATGACCTCATTGTCGCCCTACTTTGGCACCTTGGATGGGCGTACTTCGTTGAAGTGCCTTGCCTTTCTGGCGTGGGCCTTTATTGCAGAGAGTGATTCTCCACCTCCTACTAGTCTTCCTGAGATGGTGTGGATCTCCCTAATGGGCAGCTGATCCTCTTGATTGTGAGGTTGTGGTGATTTTTCCCTTCCAACAACATATTGGCGCAAGTGACCGCGCTAGATGAGCTCCTCAATTTGTCTTTTGAGGTTATAGCAATCATCAATGTCATGTCCATGGTCGCGGTGAAAGCGACAATACTTGTTAAGATTTCTACGATTTGGGGGAGACTTCATTTTTCCTGGCCACTTTACCGCGGGGTTATCCTGAATCTGAAATAGGATGTGCCCGACAGCGGCATTGAGGGGGGTGAAGGCTTGTCGGTCCCTTTGAGGAGTAGGACCTAGCTGGTCTTTGACAGGAACCCTCTCTGTTCTATTGCGTTTGTTGTTGGCTTTCTTCTTGTCTTCTCTCTCCCTTTTCTTCCTCTTTTCGCCTACTCTGGAGGACTCACCTCGCCTGGCCCTTGTGATGTCCTCAGCATTCATGTATTTCTAGGCCTTTGCTAGTAGCTCTGGCATGCTCTTTGGTAGCCGCGTCATCACTGAGAAGAGGAAGCTTGACGAGTAGAGGTCTCCCAAGAAGGCAGTCATCGTTACTTTGTCGTCGGGCTCATCAACCTAGAGTACCTCCTTGTTAAAACGAGTGAGATAGCTCCTCAAGTTCTCCTCTCGGTCCTGCTTTATGCTAAGCAAATGGGTGGCAGGCTTCTGGTGGTGACGCCCCCCAATGAAATGCGACACGAATGACCGGCTTAGCTCAGCAAATAAGGCAATGGAGGCTGGGGAGAGCTTAGCGAACCATTGTCGTGCGGACTCCTTTAATGTGATTGGGAATGCCCTGCACATGATTTTGTCTAGGACGTTATACAGTTGCATCAGAGTTTTGTAGGTGTCGAGGTGGTCTAGTGGATCCTTCGTTCCGTCAAAGGTCTCCACAGATGGCATTTTGAACTTCTGAGGGAGGGAGTAGTTGGTCACGTCAGGTTTGAAAGGCGTGTCTGTATGCCCTACTAGGTAGTCCATTGTCTCAGGTCCTTGTACCTTCATGGCGTTGAAGACATCACCTAGTTGATTTTTTACTTCCTTGATTTTCTCGTTCCAATGATTAGGGGCTCCTCTGGAAATATCATGGAAATGACTCCCATACTCCATGCTTTGGTTCTCGCCTTTATCCTCTTGGAGATAAAAGTCTTCACCATGGGAAGTAGGAGGCAAAGGAGGAGGTGGAAATCCCTCATGATGGGCTCCCCTGTGTGGGGCGCCCAAGGGGACTCCAATGGGAGCGCCTAGGTGTGGAGCTCCTTGATGTCCAGGGCATGGAGCTCCTTAAGGTCCTCCAAGCTGTACTCCACAAGGTTATGTTCCTCCTTGTCCAACGAGCATAAGTTACAGTATCTGCTGGTTTTGGGCCACCAGCTGCTACAAGGTCTCTAACATTTGCTGAGGATTTGGAGCTGGAGCATTCGGGACAGGGTTGGTAGGTGGAGGAACAATCTCCTCCTCTCGTGGAGGGTTGTCCTCAAGTTGATTCATCGATCTGGTGGTGATCGCCATTGGTTTAACAAAGAGAATGATTTGAAGTGAGAATTTGGTCGTTTTCACAGACGGCGCCAAAACTGATGATGCACAAAATGGCTTTGCACACCACTTGTCAAGTGTTTGAAAATAAATACAGTAATTAAAGGTAAAGACAAATGGTGGAGATAGGATTTATAGTGGTTCAGTTAACGTGACCTACGTCTACTCTTGAATGGCTTTGGTTGCCGGGTACTTTATTAGCTCAAGAATGAAGAGAGAAGAGAGTACAAGCTTTGAGGAAGAGGAGAGAGTCGTGCCCAGGTAAAAGTGTGATCCCCCCAAGTGTTGGTAGGGTGTGCAATTTATAGTGGCCCCCTACCAGATTGGGACTATTTTACAGCAACTAAACGACTATTTTCGTGGAGCTCACGACTTCTTCTCAACGGGCGAGAAGATTAAGGAGCTCTCCATGAGATGAGGTCAAAGATGAGGTGAGGGTGGACCATTTCCTCTGCGGTGCAGGTAAGGCCCCCATGCTCTCCCTCTTGATGACGTAGCCAAGTAGAAAGTCTAACTCGTCTTGGACTGTGTTGGGCTTGGTGGGTCTTTTACAAGGTTGAGCTCCTTAATTGGGATTGGGCTTTCCTTATAAATTGGGCTATTTGGGATTGACCCATCATTTAAAATGATGATGCACAAAATGAATTTGCACACCACATGTCAAGTGTTTGAAAATAAATGCAGTAATTAAAGGTAAAGAGAGATGGAGGAGACAAGATTTATAGTAGTTCGGTTAATGTAACCTACATCCACTCTTGAATGGCTTTGGTTGTCGAGTACTTTATCAGCTCAAGGGTGTAGGGAGCAGAGAGTATAAGCTTTGAGGAAGAGGAGAGAGTCGTGCCCAGGTAAAAGTATGATCCCCCCAATTGTTGATGGGGTATGTGCAATTTATAGTGGCCCCCTAACAGATTGGGGCTACTTTACAACAACTAAACGACTATTCTGGTGGAGCTTACAACTTCTTCTCAATGGGCGAGGAGGTTGAGGAGCTCTCTATGAGATGCGGTCAAAGATGAGGTGAGGGTGGACTATTTCCTCTGCGGTGCAGGTAAGGCCCTCATGCTCTCCCACTTGATGACATAGCCAAGCAGAAAGTTTGACTGGTCTTGGAATGTGTTGGGCTTGGTGGGTCTTTTACAAGGTTGAGCTCTTTAATTGGGATTGGGCTTTCCTGGGCTATTTGAGATTGACCCATCATTTGCCCCCCAATGCCCCATTTCTAAGGAGACTTGGAGATGGGTGCATTGCATCTTGAGTTATAAGTGGCAAAGACGTCCTTTGTTAGATGACTCTTTACTTGCATGATGCATTCTTGCTTTGGTGCACACTTCAAACCTTTCCCACTTTTGCTAGGATTTTTAAGAGGGCCCATAATTTTCAATTTGGGCTTTTCTCTCTTTAAAAAAATCCTAGACTATGGAATGGACATTACCCACTTAGAAACTCCACCCAAGATTCTCACCAAAATATTCTTGAAAGGTTTCAAGCTCTACCTTCTCTCTCTTTCTCAAGTCTCTATGGAATGGAAATAACTTAGCTCACAAGAATGGGCTCTCAAGGTTTTCAAAGAATGGGTGCTCAACCTTACAGTGAATGAAATGGGTAGAATGGAGAAGAAGGTTATATTTATAAAATACTTCGTTAATATTTTTGTATTCGAGCAATATGTAGTGTTTGAATTAAATCTTTAACATCTCCTTTAAAAATCACATTCCGTAAAATACATCAACAAAAATTCATACTAATTTGAAGACACAAGAAGACGCATGAGTGTGTTTTAAGTATTCTCTACTATTACATGTCAAAAGAGTATAAATTATAAAAAGAATCTATTACGTTATAATTTTAGCAACAAATACTTCTAAACAAACCAACTATGTAAATATTAGTTTTGATTCCTTCAATTATAGTCACTTCACTTTGTGAATATACCTTGATAAGAGTAATTTAAATTGTTAAATTTTCTTATTATGTTAAAAAATTAACCAACATATAATTAATAAGACAGTAATTAATAGTAAAAATATGAAACATATATTTTACTATAGGTGTGTCCTAGTCGTGTACAGATCTTATTTTTTTAGATTTTGTCATATCATACCCGTATTTATATCCATGCTTCATAGCGGCTAATCAAGAGACGCCAAAAAAAAAAAAAACCAAGTGATTCTTGATGATGCACAAAAATGGTTTTGCACACCACCTGTCCAGTGTAGGTAATAAATGCAATGAAATTAATGAGAAAATTAAATAAGACACAATTTATAGTGGTTCGGTCAATTCGACCTACGTCCACTCTTCAATGGCTTCAGTTGCCGGGTATTTTATTGATTCAAAGGTATGGAGAATAGAGATACAAGCTTTGAGAGAAAGAATGGAGAATCAAAGAAATAGTAATCTCTGGTA
Source organism: Ilex paraguariensis (assembly GCA_963454935.2). Taxonomy (NCBI): domain Eukaryota; kingdom Viridiplantae; phylum Streptophyta; class Magnoliopsida; order Aquifoliales; family Aquifoliaceae; genus Ilex; species Ilex paraguariensis. The sequence continues at coordinate 320,759 of CAUOFW020001613.1, forward strand.
GTCGGTTCGTCCTCTGTAAGTCTCTGGTGGGGCGTGACATTCATCCATCGTCTCCTCCAGATTGGGGCTATTTTATAGCAGCTAAGAGATCATTCTTGTGGAGATCATGACTTATCCTCAAGGCTACTTTATCGCAGCTAAGAGATCATTTTGGTGGAGATCACGACTTATCCTCAAGGCTTCTTTACCGCAGCTAAGAGATTATTCTGGTGGAGATCACAACTTATCCTCAACGGAAGGAGGAGGTTGGGGAGCTCTTCATGAAACGTGGTCAAAGATTGGACCGTTTCCTTCGGTGGTGCAGATAAGCTTCCCATGCTCTCCTCTTGGTGACGTGCTAAGCAAAAAGTCTAACCGGTCTTGAACTGTCTTGGGCTTGGTAGATTCAAAATGAGGTTGGGCTCCTCAACTAGAGTTGGACTTTAACACATGAATTGGACTATTTGGGCTTAACCCATCATTTGTCCCCCAATGCTCCATGTCCAATAAGACTTGGAGAATGAGACATTGACTATATTATTATTATTNCTCAAGTCCTACCCATTTTGTTGAAGCCAAAGTGTGTTCTCCTTGAATCCTTTCAAGAGTGTGATTTCTTCCTTGCTAGTTGAGCTTCTCAAGTAAACAATGTCGATTGAAGAGGGAGTGGTGGAGGTTGAAGAAAGGGAGGAAGTAGACACCATTTTGGAGAACTTGGAGGCTGGTTTTGAGCATTCGAATGCTGTTTTGGACAACTTTGGGGCTGTAAATGAAGGGCTGGACAGCGAAGGGAGATGGGAAGCACGAGGAGTGGCTTGGGCAGCGAAGGAAAAAGGCTGGGCGTGCGACTGGACAGCCCAGGCCCGCGACTGGGCAGCGCAGACGCGCGGCTGCGCAGCGCAGGCGAGCAGCTGGGCAGCGCGCGCGCGTGCGCTGGGGGCCTGGGCGGCTGCCTAGGCTCTGCTCCTCCTGTCCTGGACAGCCCAGGCGCGCTGGGCAGCTGCCTGGGCATTGGCCTTGCTGTCCTGGATAGCCCAGGTGCGCTGGGCAGCAGCCTGCCTGCTGCTTCTGCTGTTCCGGACAGCTCAGCTACGCTGGGCAGCTTCAGTTCTGCTGCGCTGGGCAGCAGTATTTTTCCATCAATGGGTGCTGAAAATCAGTCCAAGGTTCATCAGGGAGAGCTAGGCAGTAGCCTGGGAGCACGAGCTGATCCGATTCTCACTCGAGGCGCTGATTTGGGCCCCTTAGGTGCTGATTTTTGCACCGAAAATTCTGCTTTGCGCAATTTTGAAGGGCCAGACACCCTTCAAGCTACTGGGCAACTTTGTTTTGACGAGCAACAGCAGTCAGGCACACTTCTAGGCGTTGGGCTAGACATTGCGAGTAGTAAGGAAGCTTTGGGTGCTACTCTTGATGATCAAGCCCTTCTCCAGGTGTTGGGCGCCTTGGGTGAGCCTGGGGCTGCCTCGGGAGAGCCTGCTTGTGATGACAAAAATAATGTTATTCCAAACATTAAAATATCTCACATAATTACCTGGAGAGAGAGAAGTGGGCTGCTTGCGCGAGAGCAAAGACAGAGTTGGAGAACTGCTCGTGAGAGAGCTACACTTTTTGAGACCTAGCTTTTGGCGACCCATGAGAGAGTCTTTAAGCTTGAGGTATAAGCTGCCTGTTTGAGAACAGTGCAGAGGCTAAACTTTTTTTGGCGATCCGTGAGAGAGCGGTTAAACTGGCGATAGGCTGCCTGTTTGAGAACAGTGTAGAGGCTAAGTTTTTTTTTTTTTTTTTTGGCGATCCCAAAGAGAGCCGCTAAACTGGAGATAGGATGCATGTTTGAGAACAGTGCAGAGGCGCAAAAAAAAAAATTTTAGGCGACCCGTGAGAGAGCTGCTAAGCTGGAGATAGGCTGCTTGATTGAGAACAGTGCAGAGGCCAAGTTTTTTGGCGACCCGTGAGAGAGCCGCTAAACTGGAGATAGGCTGCCTGTTTGAGAACAGTATAGAGGCCAAGTTTTTTGGCGACCCGTGAGAGAGCCGCTAAACTGGGAATAGACTGTCTGTTTGAGAACAGTGCAGAGGCAGGTCACGTTTCTGGTGATCTGTGAGATGATTCACCTTGCCTAAACTTGTTGATTTCCTCAGCATTCATATATCTTTGTGCTTTTGTGAATAGTTCTGGCATGCTCTTTGGTGGGCGCTTCAGAACTGAGAAAAGGAAACTTGATGAACGGAGGCCACCCAAGAAGGCGGTCATCGTCACCTTGTCGTCGGGTTCATCAACTTGGAGTACCTCCTCGTTAAAACGAGTGAGGTAACTCCTCAGGCTCTCCTCGCGGTCCTGCTTTATACTAAGCAGGTGCGTAACTGGCTTCTGGTGGCGACGCCCTCCTATGAAGTGTGAGACGAAGAGGTTGCTAAGCTCGGCAAAAGAGGTAATAGAGGCGGGGGAGAGCTTAGCAAACCACTGTCGGGCAGACCCCTTTAATGTGGTTGGGAATGCCCTGCACATGATTTCGTCTGGTACGTTGTGCAATTGCATCAAGGTCTTGTAAGTGTCGAGGTGGTCCAGTGGATCCTTTGTTCCATCAAAGGTCTCCACAGATGGCATCTTGAACTTCTGAGGGAGGGGGTAGTTCGCTACATCAGATTTGAAAGGGGTATCAGTACGCCTTACCAGGTGGTCAACAGTCTCGGGTCCCTGTGCCTTCATGGCGTTGAAGACATCACCGAGTTGATT
>CAUOFW020001613.1:324647-373389 GCA_963454935.2 Ilex paraguariensis
TGTGGTGCTCCACCTTGGGGTCCTCCATGTTGTGCACCTCCGTGTGGTGCTCCTCCTTGTCCAGCAAGTATGAGTTGCAGTAACTATTGGTTTTGAGCAACCAGTTGCTGCATGGTCTCCAATATTTGTTGGGGATTCGGGGCTAGAGTATCCGGAACAGGGTTGATAGGCAGGGGAGCAACCTCCTCCTCTCGTGGAGGATTGTCTTCGTGTTGGTTCATGGATCGAGTAGTGATCGCCATTAGTTAATGGATGTAATGTTCAGGAGTGAGAATTTTGTCGATTTTCCACAGACAGCGCCAAACTGATGATGCACAAAAATGGTTTTGCACACCACCTGTCAAGTGTAGGTAATAAATGCAATGAAATCAATGAGAAAATTAAAGAAGACACAATTTATAGTAGTTCGGTCAATTCGATCTATGTCCACTCTTCAATGGCTTCAATTGCCGGGTATTTTATTGATTCAAAGGTATGGAGAATAGAGATACAAGCTTTGAGAGAAAGAATGGAGAATCAAAGAAATAGTAATTTCCGGTAGTCGGTTCGTCCTCTGTAAGTCTCTGGTGGGGCGTGACATTCATCCATCGTCTCCTCCAGATTGGGGCTATTTTATAGCAGCTAAGAGATCATTCTTGTGGAGATCATGACTTATCCTCAAGGCTACTTTATCGCAGCTAAGAGATCATTTTGGTGGAGATCACGACTTATCCTCAAGGCTTCTTTACCGCAGCTAAGAGATTATTCTGGTGGAGATCACGACTTATCCTCAACGGAAGGAGGAGGTTGGGGAGCTCTTCATGAAACGTGGTCAAAGATTGGACCGTTTCCTTCGGTGGTGCAGATAAGCTTCCCATGCTCTCCTCTTGGTGACGTGCTAAGCAAAAAGTCTAACCGGTCTTGAACTGTCTTGGGCTTGGTAGATTCAAAATGAGGTTGGGCTCCTCAACTGGAGTTGGACTTTAACACATGAATTGGACTATTTGGGCTTAACCCATCAATTCTCATGGAAAAAGTGGCTTAATTTCGAATATCGAGCTGAGACATACATGTCTTTCCTAAAAAATTAACAAATATAAATCCATTTTGCCACTAACAAGTTGAAACCATTTCGTGTGGTGAACCTAAACCAATAAATACCTCAAACCATTATTGAATGCAAAACCCATAAGACCCAAGCAACATTCATAAACCTTATTTATACAAATGAACGAAAAAAATATGGATAATAAAATAAGCCAGTGATAAAATCAATGGCTCTAACAACCATATGTCTGAATATTTTCAAAATCAACAAGAATTAAACAAATGGTTATCAAAGATCTCAAATGAGCATGCTTTTGAGTTTTTTAAAAGAAGCCTCACAATCATCCGACCACACAAAGGGAACATCCTTTACTAGCAAATTGGTCAAAGGTCTTGCCAATGCACTAAAATCCTTTATAAATCTACGACAGAAACTAGTATGACCAAGAAACGACCTGATATCCTTGATGACCTTTGGAGTGGGGAGGTTGGAAATTGTTTCCACCTTGGATTTTTCTACTTCAATCCCCTTTTCCGATGCAATGTGCCCGAGCACAATCCCTTGGGTCACCATGAAGTGACACTTCTGCAAATGTAGCATGTTCTTTTCCTTACATCTTTCAATCACTCTCTTCAAATTCTCCAAACACCCCTCAAATGAGTCCCCAAAAACTGAGAAATCATCGATGAACACCTCCACAATTTTATCCAATATATTGCTAAAAATTTCCATCAGGCATCTTTGAAAAGTTCCCGAGCATTACACAGCCCGAATAACATTTGGCAATAAGCAGAGGTGTCGAAAAGGGCACGTGAAAGTTGTCTTCTCTTGGTCCTCCAAAGCAATCTCAATTTTGTTGTAGCCGAAGTAGCCATCAAGAAGTAATAAAATAGGTGCTGGTTACTATCTCCAACACTTGGTCAAGGAAGCGCAAGGGGAAATGATCTTTTCTTGTACATGAGTAGAGTTTTCAATAGTCGATACAAACTCTCCAACCGGTGACCACCCTTGTCAGAATTAACTCATTCTCCTCATTTGCAGCCACAATGACCCCCAACTTCTTTGGCACTACTTGAGTGGGACTAACCCATTTACTATCGGCAATTGGAAAAATAATGTCCACATCAAGTAGTTTAAGCACCTCATTCCTCACCACATCCTTCATGATAGGATTTAGTCTTCTTTGTGGTTGTCGAGATGGTTTGGCGTCTTCCTCCATGTAGATTCGGTGTGTGCAAATGAGGGGACTAATCCCCTTGATATCGATGATTGTCCAACCGATTGCTCCCTTATGCCTTCTTAACACTTCCAATAATTTTTCATCTTGCTTCAGCTCCAAGGAAGAACTTATCACCACCGGGAATGTCTTGTGCTCTTTGAGAAATGCATACTTCAATGTGGAAGACAGTGGTTTCAATTCCAAGATTAGTGTTTGTACGGTTGATGAAAAAATTCTTTTTTCTTGTTGTGGAAGTTTGTCAAATGTCGGGGCCTAACCTCTTACCCCTTGCACAATTTTCAGCTCCTTTTCATCAACACACTCTTCCTCCTCCAAATTTGAATGGCAAAGTAATTTCATATGCTCCCCCACCACAGTGTCAATCCAATTGATCTAGTTCACTTCCCTATCATCACCTAGTTGCTTGCACAAGTTGAATACATTGAGGTCCATTATCATGTTCCCAAAGGCAAGCTTCATTAGTCTGTTCCTGTAGTTGATCACAACATTAGATGTAGCAAGGAAGGGCCTACCTAGAATGACAGGAATTTGAGAACTAGGATTAGCTACCAGATGAGTATCAAGTACAATAAAATCAAAGGAAAAATAAAATTTGTCAACTTGAACTAGAACATCCTCAACTACTCCCCTCGGTGTTCTCATGCTTCGGTCTGCTAATTGAAAAGTGATTGGAGTTGGCTTCAACTCTTCCAATTGCAATTGTTGGTACACTGAGAAGGTTAGGAAGTTTACAATTGCCCCCATGTCTAGAAATACTTGCTCCACCCGGTAATTTCCTATGGTTATGGCAATGGTAGGGCAACCGGGGTCTTAAACTTGGGTGGTGTGTTGGTTCTCAAAATGGAACTCACTTGTTCCATGAGAAATGTCTTCTTATGCACATTCATCTTCCTCTCCACGGTGCACAAGTCTTTCAAGATCTTTGCACATGAAATCTTCGCCTCTTAAACATTTCAATGATATCCAAATAATTAGCAATGTTAGTCGGTGGCTTCAAATGTTGGGAAAAATGGGCTGAAATAGGACAATCATACACATTCAAATCAACAATTGTTTTCCTTTTCATGTGTCTCACCCCCTCAGAGTTCCCCATAGTCTCTTTTTCTTTTTCTATTGTGGCTTTGGGTGAGACTCTTGGTAAAATAGTTTTGTCAATTTGTTTTGCCACTCCTTAGGATGGTGACCGCTTTGAGTTGTTCACAACTCTCCTTGGTGGGCTCGGACGACTCAATCACGTGTTGACCCCTAGGTTTTCTTGAGGTTGAGTAGAAAATTTCTCTTTTTCTTGTTGGGACGACCCTATGACATTGGTCAATTTTATAATTTGAGTCAGAATATCATTGAAAACGGTGGCGGTTTGGTTGTTGATTTTTGTTTGGCTTTGAATGAATTGGTGCACGACATCCTCCAAGTATCTTTTGTGAGGAGGTTGGTAGGTGGGTGGGTTAGATGGTCCTTGTTGACCAAACCCTTGATGAGGTTGTGGGTTTTGGGAAAAACCTTGTTGATTGGACAACGGGTATTGGGAGCTAGATGAGGGACCATGACCATAGTAGGATTGATTTTTCTTGGGTGGAATGGGAGGCGACAATGAGCTAGACCCATGAGGTGTAGGGTTATCATTCTTCCAACTAAAGTTCAGGTGATTGCACCAACCCGGATTATATGTATTGGATTGTGGAGAGAATTATTGCCTACTTTGGTTGAAAGCATTCACTTGCTTATGATAAACCTCTTGGAGAGCTGGAATGTTTGGGCTCTTCGAGATAGAATGCTCAACACTTTCACATATAGAGCAACACTCCTCGACCTTAGCTATATTAGACACTTCATGCCTCCTATTCACCTTTAGACTCTCCACCTTTCGGGAAAACTGTGATTTTGGCAAGCAAGTCTTCTTGGTCCCACAAATTATACATCCCTCCCCAACCTGGTTGACTCCCCAGAGAGGACATTGACACATCATTTGGATCCGTGATATTCCATGATTGAGCATTTTGTGCCAATGTATTGAAGTATTCAAGGGCCTCATCCGAATCTTTGTTTAGGAACTCTCCGTTACGCATCATTTCTATGAATTGTCAGTGGGCTTTTGTAATTCCTTTATAGAAGAAACTAACCAATTTCCACGGTTCAAATCCATGATGTGGAATGGATTGTAGCAACTCTTTGTATCGATCCCAACATTGATAAAACTGCTCATCGTATTTCCTTGAAAAATTTTGAATTTGTTTAAAAATTTTGAAAAGCATTTGTGCCCAAGAACTTATCGATCGAGGTTTCAATGAGTTCAACCAAGTTTTGGCTTTGTCTTTAAGGGAGAAGGGAAATAATTTCATGCGAGCTATGTCTTCCATGGCATGATTTGTGAGAAATGTGGCAAAAATTTCCTCAAATTATTTGATGTGAAAATAAGGATTTTCTCTTTCAATTCCATGGAATTGAGGAAGAAGTTATGACATTTCTAGTTTAACGAGGAAGACATGAGCTTGGACTAGTAGAAGTATGCAAGAACGGGTGGTGCTTTGGGTTGGTTAAAGATAATCCCTCATTGACCACACTGGAGGATCAATTGAGATATTGTTTGCCTCATTCCTAAGAGGGGAAAAATGCATTCAGATATTTGACATTCTAGGGTTTTGCATTCCCCCACCCCTCGAAACATTAGCACCATCATCCCCGAAGTTGTCACCGACATCCTCTGATGGGTCTTGGCCAAGATTCATTTTTGGGTATATGGCAAGTCTCACAAGTCTGTTTTGGTCGTCTCGTTCCCACATACAAAAATACTATCTACAATTAAAATGGAAAGTAAGCACAAGTATGTACAAAGGAGTAACGTACCTCGGCCAGTTATGAGAATCACAAGACTTACCTCCGTTGTCCGATATCACATTCTAATTTGACGCTAGCCTTCCCTGGCAATGGAGCCACAAATGATTGATAATCTCTCTTCCTTGGGTTCGATGATAGAAATGGGAAAAACGTGTGTCTGGATGAAAATGTGTGTGTGCAAAAGTGCTCCCCAAGTGAAGAGAGACTTACAAATTTCATGTTTTACTTGGAATGGGTATTCCAAGGTCGTCTCATCAGGGAAAGTGGGTCAAATTGCAGTGAAGGTGATTTTGTTAGAAATAAAAAGTGTAAATTCTTGTGAGTTTGTGTATTGGTGAGTGGAGATTTTGATAAAATTACAAGAAAACAAGGTTGAATAATCTGAAGAGATTATTCCAATGGAAATGTCAATCAACTCAATTCATTCCACCAATGGTGTCTCGCTGCTTGATTGATTTATAAGAAGTGAGAGACTAATGTGTAGATGAAGGCTCAAGTATACCCCATGACAAGTCTACGGTGTATAAAGAGCTCATAACCACATCCGAACTCAACCTAGTCAAACCAAGTACTTTACACTACAAGGAAGAATGGAGGGGAGTTCATTTAGCATACCCAAGAGGAAGTCTCCCTTGGATTAGCCAATTAAAAGCCTAGTTATCCATAGTCAAAGCAAAAAAATGCATAATGTAAAGAGACATGATGAAGAAATGAAACATGGAACTTGTATTAATGCAATAAAAGAGTTAAACTGCAAGAGCAATGACATTCATAGTCAAAATAAAAAGATTGGAAACAAATACCCAAATGTAAAACTTGAAATGCTAGAATATGCAGTTAAACTTGAATACACTTGGAATACAAGAGATTAAAGTGCAAGGAGTAAATATTACAAGTGATTTAAAACTTACTACAATTGAAATGGAGAAGGAAATGCAAAACCTAACTTTCTCTCACTAAAACTTCATCTTCTTCCTTGACCTTCTCTCTCTAAAACTATGTGTGTAGCTGAATAATTGTGTAGGAATGTCTTCATTTTCATCCATGCCTCCTCCATAGTCTGTGAGAGCTGACTTGTCATCCTTGGGAAGGGATTGGACACTTGCATAAGTAAAGATAGATCATGCCTTGCCTTTTCTATGCTTCCCCAACCACTCTCTTTCTCTTTATTCCTCTTCCATGATTTTTTTCCAAAGTTAGACCTTAGGTGTAAGAGAGCATGCTTGTATGTAGAATATGTCAGGGTATGCGTGGGATAAACAGAGGTGGACCCACGAAGTAGTTGGAAAAGAGATTGCAGCTTTCTGGCTTTTTTGGGTAAAACCTTCTAGTAAAACAATGACAAAACCTACCGGTGACTTGCTTAGGAAGTGAAGTGAACTCAACTATGAAATCTGTTAGGACTTGACTTTGATTGTCATTCGTGACTTTAATTTAATGTCGAATGCCCCAAGCTCAATCATCTATATGACCAACTAACCTAAAGGCTTTGGTTTATGCAGGACTTATTCATTAGCTGGCCAGTGGGTAACTTAATGAGATGAGCATGAAAGTAAGGTTTGAGCCTTCTTATTGCTGTTACTAGAGCCAAGATCAACTTCTCCATCTTTGGATACCTTTCATTTGGTCCTCTCAGAGCCTTGTTATAGAATTAGATTGGTTTTTTAACCTTCTCCTCTTCTTTGACTAAAGTAGCGCTGAATAAGAAGTAATAAACTGCTAGGTATAAGGTCAAGACATCTCTTGCCTTTCTACTGGCCAGAATGGATGGCGTGCTTAGATAAGTTTTCAAGGATTGAAAAACCTCCTCGCACTAGTCATTCCATTAGAAAACTACTTTCAACACCTTGAAGAAGGGTTGACACTTGTCACTGGCTTGGAGATGAACCTATTCAAGGTGACAATTCTCCCTATAAGATGTTAGTTTTCTTTAATACTAGAGGGTGACTTCAGTTCAAGAAAGGATTTGATCTTCTCAGGGGTAGTTTCAAATCCCTTTCAGTTCACAATAAACTTTGGAAACTTCCCTGCTGATACCCCAAATGCACATTTGGTCATGTTCAGCTTCATTCCATACTTCCTAAAGATCTGAAAAGACTCCTTCAGGTGCTGGATATGATGGTTGGCTTTAAGTGATTTCACATGCATGTCATAAATATAAACTTCCATAGACGTGTCGATCTGGTCTGCAAACATCTTATTGATCAGCCTCTGGTAGGTGGCCCATACTTTATTCAAACTAAAAGTCATGAACTAATAACATAAGGTCCCCTGTTCGGTTATAAAGGAAGTCTTCTCCTGGTCAGCTAGATCCATTCTAATTTGGTTATAACTTAAAAAGGCATCTATGAAACTGAGGAGCTCATGACGCGAGGTGACATCAACAACGAGATCTATACTTGGGAGAGAAAAGTTATCTTTTGGACAAGTTCGATTTAGATCAGTGAAGTCGATACACAAGCACGACTTTACATTGGTCTTCTTGACTAGGACCACGTTTGCTAGCCAAATCGAGTAATCAACTTCCCTAACTGCTTTGGTGTGCTGGATTTTGTTTACCTCCTCGTTTATAGGTTTTTACCTTTCTAGGGCAAAGGTCTTTCTCTTTTGCTTTATAGGTCTATAGCCAGGGTCAACATTTAGTTTATGAACAATTACCTTGCGTTTATCTCCTGCATGTCTTCCTACTTCAAGGAAAATATGTCTGAGTTGCGCCTTAAGAAGGCAATGGGTTTCTCTTTAATCTCAGCTGCCAATCTAGAGCCGACAAAGTCCTCATGTCCAATATCATCATCCACTTGAACTGGCTCCTACTCTTTTGAAGGCTTGGCCTTGTGTCCACCTCGTCGCTCATATTCAGGTCATCTACTTGAATAATGTCTACCTCCTTCTACCTTATGGAGGATGTATAACGGTCATCCACCTAAAGAGACTCGGGGTTAAAGCGTTGGATAAATTTTCTTAGCACTTCTTCTTGCTTTTGCTTGATGCTGAGAATATAAGAGGTCAGTTTGAGGTGAGTCCTTGCTCTGATGAAGTGTGAAATGAACTGCATGTACAGTTCGTTGAAGGAAGACATTGTGGATGGTGATAGCTTGTTGAACCAGGTCTGTGCAGATCCCTTGAGCGTGAGCATAAAGGCTCTGCACTGAACTAGTTCTTGGTAGTTATGGTGCTTCATCTGGTTATTTTATGTGTTGAGGTGGCAAAGGGATCCTTAGTCCCATCGAAGGCCTCCATTTGATGCATCTTAAATGTAGCTGGGAAGGGGGAGTGCTCAATCTCTTAAGTGAATGGAGACTCCATTTGTTGGACTAAAACCTCCATGGAAACTAGAGATTGATTCTTGATGATGTTTCTCATGGAGCTCTTATTGGTTTAGAGGAATTTGCTGAAGAGGAGGCTAAGGGATATGCCTCCTTTTCACCGCAAGTTCTGCTATAAGCCTCGTCTTCCTACTCCTCTCGAGCTAGTTGGTGGCGAATGTTCTCTCTTGAAAGGCTTTGACATTCTTCCTGAATTACCCCATTAAGAGGCGGCAGAGGAAGCAAATGAATCTGATGTGACTAAGGCTGCTGAGTAATGAGGATAGTGCTGAGTTGTTGGTTTTGACTAGGGAGGTGTAGCATGGTTTGATGGTAAGATTCCCACACCAGAGGTAGATTTGTAGGAGAAGGTAGTGGTGGAGGTGCTCGCTGCTTGTTTTTTGGATTTTGGCTCATGCTTCTCATTAGAACCATAAATAAAATAAGAATAAAGTAGCTTCAGAGCAGAACAATGACAATCTTTCCTATAGACGACGCCAAACTGACAGTGTGTAAAACTAAGAAGTATACGTGAGGCGGAGCTGTATGAGCTTTGTGTAAAGTGAACGAATTGGGTGTGTGAGTACAAAATAATAGTAAGCAAGAACACAAGAAGATAAGTGGTTAACCAAGTTGAAGAGCTAGACTAGTACACTGTAATGGAGGCTCTTATTCCTATGGTTTGTATTCTTTGGGGAAGTACACTCTCTTTAGAATACAATTACGCATTGTTTGGGAAAGGTTAGAGTTAGCCTATTTATGCACTAGGGTAGTGTGGTTCTCAAGTGATGATGGAGTGGTCCCCTAGTTTGTTAGGATACTGGAGGGCATATAGGGCCGTTAGAGACACTCTGCCTTAGATATGATGTGGCAGTCTAGAAGCTGATGACATGGCACTCTAGAGGTAGATTCTTCATTCCCTGGATACGATCTGATTGCATAATCCTTCCTCCCACTATGGAATGAACTACTTCAGGTAAACTGAGCTTGTTTGAGCCTTAATTAACTTGGATCCTTGTATATCAGGTCAGCCAGGGTGATATCAGGTCTACTGGTTTTTTTTTGTTGTGTTGTATACTTGTTTACTGTATAGATTTACTCTTGGAATCATCAAGATGCATTTAACATTTAGAACCAGTTAACTTAGAAAATGTTTATTGGATAGAACTTAGGAATTCATTGGAAGCATATTGTAGATTGCAGCTGTACATAGTCGCTTGATGACTGATATTTGCAAAAGCAATGGTGCCAACGAAATACATTTGGGGGACCATAAGCAGTAAAAATTAGTAAAATATTGGTGTGATTGTTAAAAGAGCTTGCATTGGTCCATTAAAGACACATAGTGATCATGTACCCACTCCAAACAGTATTAGCAGACTTCTAATAAACTGTATGTCAAACATTTTGTAGTTTTTGATTCATTGTATTTCCGCAGGTATTATGACCGTCACCAAAACTCTCTCAAAAGTCACCCCCCTCCTCCCTTATGGATTACTTCTTTGCAATTACTGCAATGTCTTTCAAAATTTATAGCAGGAGTTTACAGCATTGGGATTTTTATATGTAATTATTGTAATGGTATGTTATTATGGATATTGTCATTTTAGTCCATCTTTTTCCAATTTTCTCACATCCGTTTTTAAGTTTCCAATTGATGTAACTTTGGTCTAATAAACAATACTAGTTTAAAATAAGTAAGGAAAGTGGTTACAGGCTTCTAGCTTCTAGACTTTAAATGGTTCTTTAGTCAATTTAGATAGTTAGTTTCAGTGGATTGAGGTAAGATGAGTAAAAAACTTTGACAGCCTAAAATAACAACATTACAAGAATGAGTATTAAAGTTGATGGGTCAAGCCTAAATAGCCCAATTTATGTGAGAAGTCCAACCCCAATTGAAGAGCCCAATCTCATGAAAAATCCACCAAACCCAACATAGTCTAAGACCAGTTAGACTCTTTACTTAGCCACATCATCAAGGGGGAGAGCATAGGAAGTTTTATCTGCACCACCGAAGAAAACGGTCCATCTTTGACTGCATCTCATGGAGAGCTCCTCAACCACCTCGCTCGTTGAGAAGAGATCGGGAGCTCCACCGAAATAGTTGCTTAGTCGCTGGAAAGTAGCCCCAACTTGTTAGGGGGCCACTATAAATTGTATGCTCCATCAACACTTAGAAGGACACTGATTGTCTGGCACCACACCTTCCTTGATTCTCTATTCTCCTTTGAAGCTTGTATTCTCTATCTCCATACCTTTAAATTAATAAAGTACTCGACAACGAAAGTCATTCAAGAGTGGACGTAAGTCGAGTTGACCAAACCACTATAAATCTTGTCTCTTCCAGTTCTCTCTTTATTTTTACTGCATTTATTATTTACACTTGACAGGTGGTGTTCAAAACTATTTTTGTGCATCATCAAAAGTGATTATTAATGGATTTTGCCTAAATTAAATAATGTATTAAGCGATGCAAACCGACTTTTCAAAAGCCAACTAAATAATTTCATGAACAAAAATAATAACAAATTTATTGCAAAGTTAAGTAATATTTCCAAGAGTTGGCACTTTGAGGGACAAAAAAAAAAGTAAATATATGAACATTAGAAAAGCAAAAGAAAGTAAAAAAAAGAAAAGAACTGAAGCAAAAACTGGGGGTTCTTTTATTATAAGAATTTGGGAAGGGGAGCTTTTAGTAACCCCAATGTTGGAGCTTACAACGTTATGTATAATATAAATACAGATTTTACTACAAATAGAAACAAAATATAATATAACATTTTTAAAAAATAAAAAATAATTCCCGGTGTTTATAACCACAGGATTTTTCTCCAGTCACTGGAGTCCGGTCAATGAAGGCCACGTTTATCTTCTGTCGGAAAAAGCAACAGTGTATATCTATATTTTCCAGTATTTTCTTAAACGCCAAGAACTTTCTCGATGCTGAATTAGACAGCATTTAAAATAAATGTCGGAAATACGATTTCCTAGCCGTTGATCTGGCATTTATAAACGCTGGCTTTTGTAAAAATTCTTATGGTTTTGAGAGGATCTTCGTTTGTTTGTTAGTGTTATGATTTCAAAATATGTAGTTGGATGGTTAATCCAAGCAAATTGCTCATTTACTGGCCCCACTATCTTCTTCAATAACTACTAAAGTCTTTGTTGCTTGGTAATATTTTATTAAATCTGCTCTATATATAAGTATTACATCTATAGGTGACAAGATGGTGATTAGTGCCTGCCTTCTATTCCACTTTCAATTGCTGGTTTTCTTTGCCCCTTGAAACTTTTACTGATACTTAGGTCCAGTACAAAACGAAAGGTTCAATGGTGAGTTTCGGTTATTAGTTTTTCAAGGTCTACGTGACTTTTACCCACTCAAGTAACAAATAACCTAACATTCGTAGCAGCATAACTTCTGTAAGAGGCAAACAAAATGAGACTATCTCCTACACGAATGAAGGATTGATATTTCTGGTAACAATGAGCTATGAATTTGATCTCTCAGTCTTCCCTTCGTGCAAAACGAACAAATTGCCTAACATCGAAATGCTTCAATCGAAGACACTACGATGTTTAAGTCAGTGATGAAACTTAGTTAATTGCAAGAAGATAAGGAGAGTTCAACGTACGTTTCACTTTGACTCCTTATGCCTTTTATAGATCCTTGTTTAGTTATGGTTTCTATGATTTTTGATTCGAGGTGGTACACCTTCCTTCAATTAGGCGAATCTGTTTGGGAAGTTACTGAGATTTCTTTAACAATTCCTCCTGTCGAGCTTATAATTATGCTCATTTGTTTAACCAAAATGCTTGAGTTATAGGTATCTCTTTAGCACCACGTTTACTGTTTGAAACAATTCGGTCATCATATGGACTGACCTCTACTCTTCCTTACCAATTTTATCGAATAGTTCGGCTTCAATCTTGTTGACCGAGTCTTGTTGATGCCTTTCTCAAGTGACTGGTCCTGTCACCCTTACATGAGATCATTTAATGTAGGTGCCCGTGTCATAAAGGGAGTCAACCCCTTCATTTGCCCCCAGAAAACGTTTGATTGACACATTTCGTTTGTCAATCGTTTATGTCCTCAAACCCATCATTGCGTATGCTTTTGGGACATCTCCCCTTGTTTTGGCTACGTGTCTAGCATTTAAATATTGCCTTTTAGAATTCCCTGCTTTTATAAACGACTTCCTTCCTTCACTTTATCTTCTCTAGCTTCAGACTTCTTGACCTCTTTCTTTCCTTATTTCTTTCTACTTCCTTGCTACTGTTATGGCTCCTTTACTACCTTCTGAAGTTCCAGCCTTTATGTCAAAGTACAACATTCCTGATGATGTGGATGTTCAAGTTGCTGGTAGTGATGAACCCTTAGTAGGTACTAAGCAAAACATCCCCATTCACACTCGAGCGATAACAAAAGGTGGGGTTCGCTTTTCCCTTGACCCTCTACTACTCTGGGTGTTATCAATAATGAAGCTGTGCCACATTCAATGCTGCCCCCAACATTTTCAGGATAGTGATGGGAGTGGCTGCTCTAAACAGGCTTCTGAACTTGAGCCTTGGTTTATGGGAAATTTTATACTGTTATATCATCAAATCAACTGGAGACAATTACTATCTTGCAGCGAGGAAAAAGGACCCCTACTTGGTGACCCATCTTCCAAATTCCAACAAAGGCCATGAGAATAACGTGGTCTTTGTTTCTAGAAATTGGGAGTACGTTGCTGGTATTACTCACTCCTATCACTGCCCCTATGAAGAAGGCGCACCAGGCGACTGTCTTTTTTACTCTTTTATCTTAGCTAATTCATCCACTATTTTTGACATATGCTATCTTTTGTCTGAAGGCGAGACTGTGAAGGGCAGAGTCCCCTTAGAGTTTAGTCAAGATGGATGAGCTCAAAAAAGTATAGGGCTACAACGATTCATTTTTCTGCTGTGCTGCTCACACCGTGCTCGGGTACACCCTGATGTACATGTCATTCATCGCTGTGTCGAACTGGCCTAATGCTATTCTTACGGCCGATTGAGAGATCATTCAAGCTGCTCAGGAACAGATGCCTCAATCCTGTAAGAGCTCTTCCTGGCATTTCTGGACGAAACAAGACTGTCAATAATTTTCTAAATTTTTTATCGACTGTTGAACCAACCCACACCACCAAATCGTCTTTGCCAATTAATCTGCCTGTTTCTTTGATACCTATGTATGAAGAGGAGCCTACATCCGAGGTTCCTGTTGAGTTTGTTCCTCCCAAGCTGAACAATGCAGTTCTGCAAGTCAATGATCCAGTTGACTTAGTTTGGGCCACGGAGTCCATTTCTGCTGAGCTTGATCTATTGATTTATGTTCATTCCCCTGATAACCAAATCGATTTAGTTTTTAAACTTTCCGAAAACCCTACCTCAAAATGCACAAAATTACAGAATCTAAAGCAACCCCTTCTCCTAAGCCAGCAAATCTTCTTTTTCGCCCAGTCCTCAAAGCCAAAAGGAGAGAGATTACTGTGAAAGATTCAACCATTGAAGATTTTAATGTTGCTATAGGGATTGCTAGAGGGATGATTTTGCCTTAGGACTTAGTTGCAAATGAGGCTTTGTCCGATGATGAAGTTGCTTGCCAGACAATCCAACATATGGTTCTGGTACAAAATTCGTTCCTTTTTTCCTTTCTTTAGAATTGTAGCAATTTGTCTAAGTTTCTTTTTTTAATCTTGAAGAGCTTCAAAAGGTTCATAAGGTAGGGGCTAGGATAGCCTGGAAAGATAAAGCCATGAAAAATGTTATCCATGCACGTGTTTCAGCTTTAGCAAAGAAGGTTTGTCGATGAGGCGTATGCCAAGCTTTGTGAGGAAGTTCTGGTTCTTTAGGCTCAAAATCAATGCCTGAATGAAGAGAATAAGAAGCTTTCAATAGAGATTGGTCAGTTGAAAGAGTCTGAACACGAAGCGACTATGGAGCTCTCCCAATCCCAGCTTGATTATGCAAGTCTTTTGGAGGAATTTGATAAGTTCAAGTTTGAGGCAAAAGATCGAGAGGACTCTGCATATGATGAAGGGATGGAGAAGATAGAAAATGATTTGGCATTTTAGATCCCTTAACTGGAGAAGGCATACTTCAGCAAGGGCTAGCATGCCGCATTGACTGCTGCTGGAGTTCCTTAGTCTTCTAAGCTTCATTCTCGACACTCTCTTTCTAGCTCCTCCCAGCCCTATCTTCCTGAAAACACTTAGAAAATTACTGAACTTTTGATGTAAATGTTTGAAAACTTCTTTAGAATGATGTTGTAATTTTTGAAGTCTAATAAAAGTATAATTTCCTGGCTCTCCATGTTTTCATTTTCTTTTTGATGTTTAAGAGAGGATTGCTCATGTTCTTGGCTTTTCCTTTACTTTAAACTAGGCCCAACATTGGGACTTATTACACTTGGAAAAAATTTTAAGCTCTAGAAGTTATGGCCCAATTCGGTCGTTCTTTAATAAGCTCGGTCCCATCATAGGGGACCTTTTTAACACTTAGAAAAATTTTAGACACTTAAAGTTATGGCCCTTGCTTGGAGAGCTCGGTCCTTCAATAGAGACCTTTAAAAACTTAGAAAAATTTGTACTCTTAAAGTTATTGCTCTTTCTCGGCCCATCTTTAAAGAGCTCGAACCCTTAATAAAGACCTATAAATATCTAGAAAAAATTTCTCTTAAAGTTATGGACCTTGCTCAACCCTTCTTTAATGAGCTCAGTCCCTCAATATGAACCTTTAAATATATGAAAAAATTTTACCCTTGAAGTTATGACCCTTGTTTGGCCCTTCTTCAAAGTCACTTAGTAGAGATAGGCTCTGATCCCTTGGGCATTTTTAGAGACTGTTTCTACCCAGCACCGATCCGCCGATCTAATTGGACTTAAATCCATTCCTAATCTGCTTACATCGTCATGCCTAGCTGAGGGCTTGGATCGGATCAGGTGGCTGGGCCTGATTTAAGTTTACACTTCTATTAGGATTTGTTGCCTCCCTGTCTTAGCAATAGGATGTACTCAGTAATGAAAAAAGATAGATGTATCTTGAAAAATTTTATTAAGAACTTTTATTCATACTCTTATCAGTATATTGCAAAGATCTTGCTAATCATGAAGTATTCCTGTTGAATCTTCAAGTTGAGGGGCACCCTTATGTTCCCGAAGGTATTTCGAAGTTCTATTTCAAAAAGGTACTTTTAGAAATAGAACTTTCTTAGGTTAATAGAGTTCCAGGGGCATGGTACCATTCTATGGTCCAAGGTCTCGACCTCATAATACCCATTGCCCCCTACTCGGGCTACTCTGTACGACCTTTCCCAATTGGCTCCAAACTTTCCATGCGCTGGGTTTTTAGCTGATCCCGAAATGCACCTAAGTACCAAGTCTCCTAGGACAAATGCCTAAGGATTAACCTTTTTGTTGTAAGTTCAGGACATTTGTTGGCGATAAGACTTCATCTGTACCGTTGTTTGCTCTCTCTTCTCCTTTGCTAAATCAAGGTCACAAGTGATGACAGTATCATTACTATTTTTTTCAATAAGATCAGTTCACAAGGTTGGTAAACCAATCTCCAGTGGAATTATCGCCTCCATCTAGTAGGCTAGTGCGGACGGGGTTTCTCTAGTCGAGCACCAAGGCATGGTTCGGTACATCCACAGAACACTCGGTAACTCCTCCACCCATCTTCCTTTGGCATCCTCCAGTCTTTTCTTAATACCATCCAGGATTGTTTTGATGGAAATCTCTGCTTGCCCACTACTCTGAGGATAAGCAGGGATTGAACAATGGTTTCGAATTTCGTACTACTGACAAAAAGCTTTGAATAGACCACTATCGAATTGAGTCCCATTATCGGAGACGAGGGCAATAGGAATTTTGAACCTGGTAATAATGTTTCTCCAAACAAATTTTCTTATATCAGTGTCTTTGATGTTAGCTAGAGGCTTGACTTCCACCCACTTTGTGAACTAATCGGTTGCTACAAGAAGGAATTTCTTGTTTCCTAGGGCCCGAGGTAATGGTCCTACAATGCCCAGTCCCCATTGTGCAAATGGCCACGGGCTTGCCAATAGAAGTAGTTCCTAGGCTGGTCTTCTCGGTATCGGTGAGAATTTTTGACATTTTTCACACCGCCTAACAAAATGTTGAGCATCCTTCTACATTTATGGTCACCAAAATCTCTGGGAAATGACTCGGTGATCCAGAGGTCTTCCACCAGTATGAGCACCTCAACTCCCCTCGTGAATTTCAGATAAAAAATTAGGGACTAATTTGGGGTATACACATTTCAAGTAAGAGCCTCCAAATGAGCGTCGATAAAGCTCATCCTTTGGAGATAACCAATATCTGGCTGCCTTCAATCACATTTTATAGGCTTCCTTCTTGCCTTTAGGCAAGTCCCCATTTTTCAAAAAAGCGATGATCTAGTCCATCCAACTCGGCTCCAGATAATATTTCACCTGGACTTTCTGCTAAAATGCTTAGTTCGAGCAGAAACTCGACAGTGATTGTCCTTTCAATTTTCTGATCGATGGCAGAAGCTAATGATACCAAAGCATTAGCATGGGCATTTCTTGTTCTACCAACCTACTGAATTGAAAATTTCAGTATCGGGCTCAACTCCTTTTCTACAACAGAATGATATGCCACTATTTTCTCATCTTTTGCCATGTACTCCCCAGTTATCTGATTCACCACAAGTTGTGAACCAGAAAATACCTAGAGCTTGGTTATGCCCAATTTGGTTGCGAGCCTTACTCATGCAATCAGGGTCTCATATTCTGCTTCATTTTTCAAGGCTTGAAAACCGAGCCTGATGGTTTTTTTTCCAAAATATATCTCTCCAAACTTTTTAGTATGGGGCCAATGTTTGCACCCTTCTGATTGAAAGATCCGTCTACAGATAAACTCCATTGGCCACCGAACTTTGGTTTTTCATCATCGTTAGTCAAGTTATTTGGCCCCGAGCTATTCTTAGGTTGAAATTCAGCAATAAAATTTGACACCACCTGCCCCTTAATTGCAGTTCTTGGCTCGAACACAATGTCAGACTCCCCGAGCTCAATGACCCACTTAGAGATGCGTCCTAATAGATCGGTCTTCCGAAAAAAGCTTTCAAGGGCTGGTCAATGAGCACTACAATTTGGTATGCCTAGAAGTAGTGTCTTAGCTTCTTAGCCGAGCTTACCAAGGCAAGGGCGAGTTTTTTCAATGGCGTATACCTTGACTCAGAATCCAAGAGCATCTTGCTCACATAGTATATAGGGCTTAATTTTTCATGGTCATCTCTCATGAGTGTTCCACTCACTATGTGTTCAGATACGACTAGGTAGAGGAGTAGGCATTCCTTGGGTAATGGTGTTGTCAAAACAGGTGGGGAGGCAAAATATGCCTTCAGATTTATAAATGCTTCTTCGTACTCATGATCCCAAAGTGCTCACTTCTTTCCTTTGATCGATTGGAAGAATAGTCTGCATTTATCAGAGGCTCGGGATATAAACCTTCCAATTACGGCCGCCATTCCAGTCAGTCTTTGTACTTCTTTAATTGTCCAAGGTGATTTTAGTTCCGCAATTTCCTTTACTTGATCAGGATTCACATCGACTCCTCCGTGGGTAACCAAAAATCTAAGGAACTTACCCGAGCCTACCCCGAATACGCATTTCAAGGCATTCAACTTCATTTTGTATCTTCTTAGAATGTTGAATGTGTTCCTTAAGTAGGAGCAATCGCTGGTGGCCCTTCGGGGTTTAACTATCATGTCATCAATGTAGACTTCTATGGTGTTGCCCAACATGTGGGAGAACATCTTTGTTACCAACCTCTGATAGGTTGCTTTGGCATTTTTTAACCCAAAGGGCATTACTTTGTAATAGTATTTCCCCTCTAGTGTTATGAATGCAGTCTTTTCTTGGTCTTGTTCGACAAGTGGGATTTGATGATATCCCCTACATGCGTCCAAGAAGCTTATCCGTTTGTACCCGACAGTTGCGTCAACAAGCTTATCTATCTTTGACAAAGGAAAGCTATCTTTTAGACACGCTTTGTTGAGGTCGGTGAAGTCAACATAGACGTTCCACTTGACATTTTTCTTCCTGACCACTATGGTATTCGATAGCCAGGTTGGGTATTGAACCTCCTTGATGGTCTGGGATTCCAACAACCGAGCCACCTTCTCTTTTATTGCTTCTTAATGCTGAGCTATCGACCTCCTAAGTTTTTGTTTGTTCGGCTTAAAGCTAGGATCCACTTTCAGTTGATGACATGCTACCTTGGGCGATATGCTAGGCATTTCATATGTCGACCATGTGAAGACGTCGACATGTTCTCTTAGAAGTGAGACAAGTTCATTTCGCTGCTCGAGGCTCAATGAGGCGCCCAGAAGAAAGTACTTGTCATTATCCTTGTCTAAAGGTACTTTAAACAAGTCTTATACTATTTGGTCAGTTAGTTCTGGCTCGGTGCCTAAAGGTACTTTAGGTTCTGCCTCAATTGCAACCAACCTATCGAGGTCTGGTTGCTATTTTGCTTATTCGACTTTTGAACTCTTCTCTCTACTTTCCCCTCTGTCCCTTCCTTTGACCGATGCTAGTAAGCAAGTTCTAGAACTTACTTGGTCTCGTCGAATATTTACTATTAGTTCTATCGAGGGAAACCTAAGCACCTGGTGGTATGTTGATGGTACTACCTTCATCTTGTGTAACCAGGTTCAACCCATAATGGCATTGTATGCCGAGGTCATATCTACCACCAAAAACTCGGTCATGAACCCAATGGGGCCAGTCTTCACCAAAAGAGTGATCTTTCCTTTTGGAAAAATCGTTTCCCACTAAACCTGACCAGCGGGGTATTGACTAGCTTGAGATCCTCCTATTTTAACCTGAGCTTCAGGAAGAGGTTCATATACATGATCTCAGACGAGCTTTCTAAATTGATCAATACTTTTTTCACATCATAGTCGACGATTCTGAGTGTTATCACTAGTGCGTCATTATGTGACTGGTGTATCCCGATCATATCCTGCTCGGAGAAACATATTGTCTCAGCTCTGTCCGCATACTTCATTCTCTTGTTCCTGACTTCGGGGGATAATCGTAATTCATACACTTCTCTCTGTTGTTTGGCTCTCTGCATTTATGCCCTGGCAGCATTATTTGTCGCCATTTACTTGTTCGTTGCAGCATAGATTATGTCTATCACACCTGCTGCCGTGGTCTGGTCCCCTTGGGGCTCAATTCTCCTCTCATTGGTTCTAGCATCATCCCCAATTAATTGGGGAAGATACCTTGCCTGGACCAACTCTTCCAAATGTTGTTTTAAAGATCAAAAATTATCGGTCATATGATCTATATCCCGATGGTATGAGGACCTAAAATTGGGATTCCTCTTTGAAGGATCCTCTGTTAACTTGTTGGGCCACTTTAAATATGACTTCCCCTTAATCTGAGTCAATATTTTGTATACTGGCTCTTTAACTATTGTATTGACTCCAATGAAAGGAGACTTCGGGGGAAAACCTTCCTTTTCTTTTTTCCTTCCTACTTCTCTATTCGGCTAGGTCTGTTTGTCACGACTAAACTGCTTTCTGCTGGAATACTCCTTCCCCATGTCTCTAAATAAATCGTCGTCGACTTTTGCATACTTCTCGATCCTCGCTATTAGTTCCTCCATGTCTATGGTAGGCCTTCTAGTAAGAGATTGATATAAGGGGTTTTCTTTCGGCAATCCAATTTTGAAGGATGCCACAACAATTTCGAGGTTACAGGTTTCAACCTCATTCATTGTTTCCCAATAACGATGAGCATATTCTCTCAAAATTTCATTACCCCTTTTCTTCAATGTTAGCAGTGCTCTGACATCGTTAGGTTGATTGCTACTCATTATGAATTGAGCTGTGAATTGCTCGACAAGCTGAGCCCATCCATCTACCGAACCCTTCGACAAACTGTTAAACCACTTCATAGTCAACTATCCTAAGCTACTAGGGAAGATGGTACAAAGCAACGACTCGTTCCTCTGATGAATGGTCAAAAGTGGTCAGTAATGTCTGATGTGGGAGGTTAGATCGGTCTTTCCATAATATAACTTAAAATTCGGCATGGTGAATTTGCTTGGGATCCGAGCTTTCTCAATCCACTTAGTAAAAGGGGATGATTCTGTACCGTCTCTGTACTCCCCTGTGGCTCTTTGGACCAGGTCCCTAGCTAACTTTTGCTCGGGTCTCCTTAGACAATTATTTAATTCTTCTGTAATAACCTGCTTCCAGGAGTCTTCGTCTCGACCTCGACGTCTCTTCTCATCGTTATTCCTTTTGCTACGTTTCTTTTTGGGACTCTCTTGCTAATTTTATTTGCTTCGTTTTTCTCTCTTAGTCATCTCCTTCAATCTAGCCTTAAATTTTTCGTTTTCTTTCATCAGATCCCATTCCTTAGCATAGGACTTCTTGAATATTTTTTCATGCCCATCAAGTCAGTCCTGCAAGGACTGAACCAACCTTGACAAATAGTGGTTTTCCCCCTTGGCATGGAGGGATTCACCACTGTCAGAATCTGGTCGATTATAGTGTTAGGACGGCTTAAACTTGCTGAGGACAATTAGTCATCCTCATGGGGTTTGGCTGGGCTTCTGTCCACATCATCCTAACGTCAATATCGGACGAAAGTCACACTTTGTAGTTTGGATCGGAATCTCCTAAGGCAAAACTGCCTACAGGTGATCCGATGGCACTTCTTAATCTAGACATTGGCTTTTTGTTCCGATTGATAAGAATCTTCCCACAGACGACGCAAAAAATGAGACTACCTCCTACAGGAATGAAGGATTGATATTTCTGGTAACAGTGAGCTATGAACTTGATCTCCTTGTCTTCCCTTCCTGCAAAACAAACAAACTGCCTAGGATCAAAATGCTTTGATCGAAGGCACTCCGATGCTTAAATCAGTAATGGAACTTAGTCAATTGCACGAAGGCAATGAGAGTTCAGCGTACCTTTCACCTTGGCTCCTTATGCCTTTTATAGATCCCTGTTTAGTTAGGTTTTCTATGATTTTTTATTCAAGGTGGTACACATTCCTTCAATTAGGTGAATCTATTTGGAAAGTTATTGAGATTTCTCTAGCAATTCCTCCTGTCGAGCCTATAATTATGCTCATTTTTTTAATCAGAATGCCTAAATTATAGGCATCTCTTCAGCACTACGTTTACTGTTTGAAATAGCTCGGTCATCATATAGACCGATCTCTACTCTTCCTTATCGAGCTTATCGAGCAGGTCAGCTTCGGTCTTGTTGATGCCTTTCTCACGTGACTAGTTCTGTCACCCTCACGTAGGATCATTTAATGTAGGTGCACGTGTCATAAAGGGAGCCAATCCCTTCAACTTCAATATATCGATTGATGGGACACTTTTAAGAATCAACAGGAAGCTAACACGTGTCCCCGACATGAGAAATGTGGAAGTACCATGAATTGACATGTGTCCTTGGCGTTCATCCCCTCGGAGTGCCTAGATTGTGACACACGTCCTCGGCACTAAAGGTTCTTCGACTCCGTCTGCGAGTGACATGGTCCTTGGCACCAAGGGCATCTCAGAGTCTTCATCACGTGACATCTATCCTCGGCTCCAAAAGTTTTTCGAGGAGATATCCACCCTACAGGTGTCCTCGATATTCTTAACGCTCTGAGGTCCATTTTCAGACATGTCACCTCAGCTCCAAAACCCCGAGGTATGGATGGCGGATTGGCGGTTATCGTTACTTGGAGTCAGAATGGGTCAATAATCATTGAATCGCCCTCCTAAAGTAGTCAGAGTGACAGGAAGAACAAGTTAGTGGCCAATGATAATGATACACGAGGCACGAGGCACAAAATTAGGGGCCAATGGACAAAGATGTCCTTACTTGTGCGCAACCATCACAACAAAGTATTAAATGACCATTTAGAAGGATGAGACACATTTATTGCCTGACGAATTTTGGGAGGAGCGCATTAAATGCTCAGCAATCCGAGCATTAAATGCAAAAGCTTATTTCTATGTGACAAGGAAGGCACTTTGCCCTAGGACTGTGCTCCACAGGCTGCCTTCTAAAGGGGCCAATGAAGAGCTTCCTCCCCAAGGGACCCATCTATCCACAATGATTACCTATGGAGGTATAAATAGCCCTCACAAATGCAAAACAAGGTATACAATCTCTCACCCATGCAATAGAATAGTGAATTCCCACCCTTCTCTTAAGTATTGACTTGATCCCTGGATGGGTCTCGCCGGAAAACACTCCAATGCCCTTCTATCTTTTTTTTTGAGTGACAGAGTTCATCTCGACATGCCGGAATCACTTGGACTGCTGGAAAAGTTATTCTTTACCACTCCTTACACTATTTCTCATTTCCATTTGCCACAAGATCATCGACTTTCCAAGTAAATCTCAAGTTTATCAAGGGAGATATCTGTCCATTCATCTATTGTGCGAAAATCACCGAGCACATCAATAGATAGAAAATATTCGGTGTTTGCAAGGTACCACGTGACATTGTCTTCTCGTGTACATCACACAAAACATTATATATTCACATACAGAATGTTGTACATTGTCAAAAATATACACAAAATATTATACATTTCGATCTGTCTTGTACAACAATAAGTTCTTCAAATACACTAACTGAAATAATTTGTCTTGAAAACCTATGGGAAAGCATAGAATTTTCTTACTTCAATTTCTTTGTTCCATGATGGTTGGATCCATTCTGATTCGATAGTGACCGATACTATAATTTTTAACAATTATAGACAGTGTTTTTCTATAACTTATTAGCATCTTTCTCATTTTAGTTTAGATTATAGCTTCAGGAAAGTCAAATGAAATTTCATGATGGGGGACCAAAGAAATGAGAATAAGCAAGGAAATATAGACAGTTAATAACACTTTTGATCTCTAAAGTATGTATGTTTTATTTTTATTTATTAATTTTAGTCAATTTGATCCATAAAGTATTCAATTAGTGTTTAAATGGTTCCGAATTAGATAATTTATTAAATTTTTTGACAGAAGAGACTGCATGTCATTTTTTCAGATGGTATCACATGACTAACATGTGATTACTTCCATCAAAAGCTTAACGGATCGTCTGTGTAGGTACCGTGACTACTTGAGGGACCAAATTGACAAAATTGATACTAAACTAATAAAATGTGCATACTTTAGGGACCAAAATTATAATTAATCCATATGTGTGTGTGATTTTCAAGTATAATAACTCTCGTGTACAATATCTGTGTTCATTAGCATTTTTATGCCATCGTGTGCTTGTAGAGGGAACAATGTGATTGCTTGTTTCCCCCACTGATGGGATTCGTGAAATACAAGCTCTTCATCCAGTCAGATGGGCTTAGCTTTGTTCTTAATATTTGTCAAACAGACTGCTTTTTTCCAATAGGACAGGTGTGATGGCTTAATTCGACATGGATTCATGAAGTGAGGGTGAAGCTTTGGATCTATATTATATAACATAATTTAAAATCATGCGGGTTTAATTCAAAGTGGACAATAACGTATAATGCAGGTTGCGATCGTTATTCTTGGTCTAAATTTACCAAACATTAATCGGTGTATAAGTATGCCCTATCTTATTCAATTTGACAGAAGAATTAACATATTTTTTTTGCCCTCACCCATTTTTTAGAGCCTGGTTTACCCTCACATTTAAGGAAGACAGCAAAAAAAAAAAAAAAAAGGGGGTTCCTTTGGAAGCCGGTATATCAAATTAAACATAATTGTAAAAAATATATATAGAATAAAATATTTTGGCAAAAAATACACAGCTGAGATACAAAAACGTAATTGTCCATTTTGTAAAATTTTCTTTCGTAAAAGCTTTAAAAAGACATTTATTAAGCTCTGAAATTTATAGTCATTTAATTTAAAATCTCTTATCTTTAATGCACCTTGATTCATGCGTATTTTTTTTTTTTTTTGAAAGTGATTTTATTTTCAAACTATATTTATGCATTAAATATTTACTACTAGTAGATTTATAGGAGAATTTTAATATGTCATTTATTTTGGAATATATCACTTGTTTGAATTTCAAAATTTATTAATATCCAAACTCCATAATAGTATAACAAAAACAGTGTAACAAATACACTGTAAGAAAAATAGTGTTTAGTAGTTTTGTGCATGTGGTAACAAATTCAAAAAAGAGATGAACTGTTTTAAATAAAATTATATGAAAATATATGTTTGACAAAATGTAATAGTACAATATTTTGTGTAAATGACTTGTTACAATATTTTTGTTACACTGTTACATTGTTATTGTTACGCTGACACACTGTTCAGATATCAATATCATTTGAAAAACAAAACCACTTTCCAAAAAAAAAAAATATACATGAATCAAGGTACATTAAATATAATTTAAAAATAAAACCACCTTCTAAAAAAAATACGCATGAATCAAAGGAGGACATACAAATATGGAATATTAAAGTTCTCCCATAAAACTAAGAGATATTTAATGCATCATTTTACAAAAAAAAATGCACATGGATTAATGAAGGACAAAAGTGTCACAAAAAAATTAGTAAAATTTCAATAATGTACTTAGATACAAATAAATATCAAAATTAAAGACTTAATTATCCAACATTTTTTTTTTTGTGTAGTTTTTTATAATTAAGTTTAATTTGATGTACCCCCTTCCAAATTAAAAAAAAAAAAAACATATACATAAAAGAAAATTTTATATTTTGACCTCCTCAACTATGGCCCAATCTCACATAGCCCTCTCAACTATCACGTTTTCCGTGTTGCACCACCAACTATAATTTATTGGTTTCAAATTATTGACTTAATTATCACGTTTCTCACATTTCTATCTAAATATAGTTATTGAATTCACATTACTTCAATTTCATACACAAGAAATGTGTATGTTATCACACAAGGAAACATGACATACGTTTGATTTTGAGGCAGTGTCAAATGAATTCAAGTAACTGAAAGGACAATGTCAGATACTGAACAATAGTTGAGAGGCAAAGTGAGATTAGATCACAGTTGAAGGTTAAAGTGTAATTTAACCACATTTAAGATTCAGGAACAAAAGCTGGCTATGAACATATACATGTGATTCCATGGCAACCCCACATTAGAGATTACATATTGTTAAGTATCTCAGTTGGGGAAGCAATCTATGATAGTTCTTGAAGTTGAACCATCCTTTCTTTCTTGCATTTTGCTGCACAAATTAGCTCTAAGACAATACAAAAAGACATGATTCCATCTCTCTCTTGCAAAGTAGAAAAGAGTTCCTATTATCCATAAACGAAATAAGTAATTTGTCATATATATTGATAGAGCAATACTACATGAATTTGAAAACTAGACTTGATAATCTCAATTATTGATTTCACTGTGAGTTCCAGCATTTTTTGGGGCTCACTATCTCTTCAATAGTTGAGATTATCAAGTCTAACTTTTAAATCTACTTTTTAAATCCATCTAACATTACTCATATTGATATCAGCCTGCTAACATTTTTTTTTCTCAAAAAATTGCTTCTTCGGATTCTTATACACAAAAGAGCTTCACAAAATTCATGAAAACCTAAATGCTACAACAGATATTTTGAAGTGAAGAGGAGCTTTTCCCCCTAGCAAAATAGAAAGGCCACTCAATTTGATGCCTCGTTGGGGGGAAACTCAAGAAAAAGGGTTATCAACACATTGACTTGGTCAAAAAATGAAGAGACACTAATTCTAAAAGGGTTATTATCTGAATGATTTGCATGAAGTGATTATGATATATATACCTTGGAAGAATTAAAAAAATAGTGATCAGGGAGAGCTCATAATCCAAAAGCATCCTGCAACATTGGGAATTATTCATTTACTTTTTATTTGTTGTGTGTGATTATATGAATTGTTTAAGAATTAAATATTTTTTTACGAAACACATATGAACCTGCCTAGTTTTTATAGAAGGTCCAATTATAATACTGAAAACTTATTTTTTGGTGTCATATCTCTTCTTTTCAGCAAAATGAAAATGTGTCAGGCTTAAAGTTTATTATTTTATTGTCTCATTTTACTTCATATTTGCATGATCAATGATTAAAAATGAATCAACCGAAGATCTATGACCGTAAATTATTTTCAGTATGGTATCAAAAAAAATTTCTCAGTGCCACAGCCTTATCTTTTTATATTTGGGTGTTGATTTAGTGTAAGATACAACTTGATCAAAAACCATGTGACTCTGACTCAATTTTAAAGTACTCTCTTCGACTCTTCTGGTTGAACTAGTCCAAAGCTAATGGCATTACAAATAGTTGATATAGACCCACGTAGGGCACTTTTTTTTGTTCTGTTTTGCTTGTACTCACTGGGAAATCCCGGACAAATAGGGTGGGAAGATTCATCTGCAAGTAGGGAAAAGAAACAGGGGGCAAAAGTAACAGTGTGTGAACATCTTTTTATTAGTTAAGAAGAGAATGTAAGGGCCACAAGTCAGGTGCTTCAAGCCAAGTCCTGGATGTATGAGACAAAGGGACCATTTGGTTTCTAGCATATACATGGGACCCCCCCCCCCCCCCCCCCCCCCCCCCCCCCCCCCCCCCCCCCCCCCCCCCCCCCCCCCCCCCCCCCCCCCCCCCCCCCCCCCCCCCCCCCCCCCCCCCCCCCCCCCCCCCCCCCCCCCCCCCCCCCCCCCCCCCCCCCCCCCCCCCCCCCCCCCCCCCCCCCCCCCCCCCCCCCCCCCCCCCCCCCCCCCCCCCCCCCCCCCCCCCCCCCCCCCCCCCCCCCCCCCCCCCCCCCCCCCCCCCCCCCCCCCCCCCCCCCCCCCCCCCCCCCCCCCCCCCCCCCCCCCCCCCCCCCCCCCCCCCCCCCCCCCCCCCCCCCCCCCCCCCCCCCCCCCCCCCCCCCCCCCCCCCCCCCCCCCCCCCCCCCCCCCCCCCCCCCCCCCCCCCCCCCCCCCCCCCCCCCCCCCCCCCCCCCCCCCCCCCCCCCCCCCCCCCCCCCCCCCCCCCCCCCCCCCCCCCCCCCCCCCCCCCCCCCCCCCCCCCCCCCCCCCCCCCCCCCCCCCCCCCCCCCCCCCCCCCCCCCCCCCCCCCCCCCCCCCCCCCCCCCCCCCCCCCCCCCCCCCCCCCCCCCCCCCCCCCCCCCCCCCCCCCCCCCCCCCCCCCCCCCCCCCCCCCCCCCCCCCCCCCCCCCCCCCCCCCCCCCCCCCCCCCCCCCCCCCCCCCCCCCCCCCCCCCCCCCCCCCCCCCCCCCCCCCCCCCCCCCCCCCCCCCCCCCCCCCCCCCCCCCCCCCCCCCCCCCCCCCCCCCCCCCCCCCCCCCCCCCCCCCCCCCCCCCCCCCCCCCCCCCCCCCCCCCCCCCCCCCCCCCCCCCCCCCCCCCCCCCCCCCCCCCCCCCCCCCCCCCCCCCCCCCCCCCCCCCCCCCCCCCCCCCCCCCCCCCCCCCCCCCCCCCCCCCCCCCCCCCCCCCCCCCCCCCCCCCCCCCCCCCCCCCCCCCCCCCCCCCCCCCCCCCCCCCCCCCCCCCCCCCCCCCCCCCCCCCCCCCCCCCCCCCCCCCCCCCCCCCCCCCCCCCCCCCCCCCCCCCCCCCCCCCCCCCCCCCCCCCCCCCCCCCCCCCCCCCCCCCCCCCCCCCCCCCCCCCCCCCCCCCCCCCCCCCCCCCCCCCCCCCCCCCCCCCCCCCCCCCCCCCCCCCCCCCCCCCCCCCCCCCCCCCCCCCCCCCCCCCCCCCCCCCCCCCCCCCCCCCCCCCCCCCCCCCCCCCCCCCCCCCCCCCCCCCCCCCCCCCNACCATGGGCCCCCCCCCCCCCCAAGTCAGGAGAGAGCCTAAATTTGGGCGACAAATGGAATAAATAAGACCAAACAACTCAATCTTTTAGATGACTTGGTGGTTAAATATGGTATCAGAGCCTAGAGATACTAAGTTCAAATCACAGCTGACCTCCTCCGTTATGAAACAAATCAAGAAGAAACAGTGACGTGATGGACCACCCAAAGAGGGGCCTCACGAGAGAGTAAAAAAATTCTTATATTACACTCTTATTTAACAACTTAAGCGTTTAGATGAGTTGGTAATTCAACATATTTATCATCTATTATTGTTATAAACAAACAGACACGGATAAGGCCAAGTACAAAGTATCTATAATATTATTTCTTTCCCACTTTAACCGCCTATAACCTGTTAACTCTCGTAACTCTATCAATAACACTTGAAGGAGCATATAATTAGCGCACATGATTAAACATTTAATGATTCAAAACAAGTATAGACACGTGACAAAGGTCACATGGCCAGAATGATGCTTACTTAGAATGTAGGTAAATTAGAGCCGATCAAATCATTTGATGAGTTAGCCCCAAAGTAGGCACCACGTGTTCGGAAAATGTTCTACATTCAAACGAGCAAATGTGATCGGGCAAATAGGCCGAACCGCCATCAGCAACTGAGCAAAAATTCAACTCGAACGATAAGAGCAGACATAATTTAGCTTGAATTGGTCTTAACAACGAGGATTATGTCATCCCGAAGAATCAAAGGCAGTGCTATATTGATAAGAACATTACCCAAATCATAGATAAACATTATCAACGTGCTTGAATAAATAGGCGAATAAAGAATGCTTGGAGGGATTTCAACATTCATCACTAGAAATCCAGCTAAATATGAAGTGTGCCACCTCATATAGCCAATGACGGGAACCCTAGCAGAAAGGGTACTAGATGATGCTATAAATACAAAATTAAGCTTAAGGATGAAGGTACACACTACTTTTCCTGCAACTAACTTTGATACACTTTCAAAATTCTTACTGACTTAAGTATCGGAGTGCCTCCGACTGCTCCCCGCAGTCTCTAGCAGTTTACTCACTTTGCAGGAGGAGTGGTGAAACTTTTTTCATTTGTTCCTAATTGAATCATATAAGTTTGCAAGATTTTTCATCCTTTACAATTGGCCACATCTATGGAAACACTCAAGCAAAAAACAAAATGTCAAGACTAATCGGATCACCGCTTGCCGACTAGGACAACGCGGAGCATGACCTTGACCAAAACTACAATGTGTCCTTCCCCTCGGATAGTGACATCATGGAAGATGCCTTCAGAAGCAAAAACGAAAATCAAGACGATCACGATGATTTTTCATCAACTAGATATTACCTTGAAAACGAATCATAACAGGAAGGCCAAAAATGATAAGCCTCCCCGTGCCAAGGGGGAAATCTCAGCCTTTATAAAGTTATCCAATCCCTTCAAGATCGATTGGATGCACATGATGCCATGCTGAAGAGGTCTCACAACAAATAAAGGAAGTTAAGACAAGAGAATGAGGCATTAAAGGAGGCCCTAAGAAGATTAAGGGATAGGGATGTGAAGGATAATACTGATAACCAAACAAAGGACGAATGGGATCGTAGACATTGAAATCCATACCCAAAAAAAGTAAAGCAAGGCATAGAGAGGACTCCCAAGAAAGAAACAGTAGAAGAAAATCTTCTCGGGTGGAAGAGCAAAAAGATGCCTAGAGACGTTTTATCATGGAAGAACTTGATAATAGGCTAAAGCAACCCGAGCAGAAGTCTGATAGGGAACTAGCGAGAAGGGTGACAAGAGAGTATACCAGAAGAATGGAGGTATCCACCTTCAGTAAATGGATAGAAAGAAATAGAGTCCCAAGTAAATTTACTGTTCCAAACTTCAAGTTGTATGATAGAAAGACAGTCCCAGCTACACACATCTGTCATTACAAGCAGCTAGTAGCAGTCCACAGGAAAAATGAAGCCTTGTTGTGTACAATGTTTTGTAGCAGCCAAGGAGAATCAGTAATGAAGTATTTTGATAGAATGGCTAGGAATTTCGTAGATAGCTGGGTGCAGCATGCCGAGTAGTTCACCGCCTGATTCATCACCAGCAGTTGACAACTTAAGTATATTGGAGCATTGCTCTCAATGAAAAAGAGAAATGGTGAATCACTTCGTGAGTACACTCACCAATATTGGGAAACCATGAACAAAATTGAAAGCTACAATCCTGAGATAGTTGTCGCGTCCTTTAAGATTGATCTAACGAAAGAAAATCCAACTGTGTCAATCATTGATCAGGAGACTTGTAATGTCCCAAAATTCACCCTAGAAGACATTACTATCTACAAACCATTCAAGCATGAGAACTACTAAAGATAACCATTTAAAATAATCAACCATTCATCCATCCGATAAAGAATAAATATTAAGGTAAATAAAACATTTCAACTTCTTTAATTTATAATTCAAAACCAAATAGTATGTAGCAACGAAATAATTAAAATTAGTTGAAACATTGTTTCATAGAAATCTCTCAAATAAAATAATCTAAACTAAAATGAAACATTTCTAAGCCTCTACATCAAGATCCTCATACTGACCCTCTCCAGTCTCGAATGTGATGTTTGTCAAGGGAATAAATATGAAAGTATCTCTCCTCCTAGGTTACTAGAGCCTTTACCGATTCTAGAAGATATATGGACTGATATTTCTATGGATTTCATTGATGGTTTATTTGCTTCACTTCATAAGACTTCTCTTATGGTTGTTGTTGATAGACTTTCCAAATATGCACACTTTAAACCTTAACTACCCATCATTTCGTTTCTACCCCATACTACTATTGTGCATTCTGTTGACATTGCTTTACGAGACCGCGATAGCATTGTTAGCTTACTCAAGGATAACTTAATTGCTGCCCAATATCCTATGAAGCATTTTGCTGATCGTCACCGAATAGACCGCTCGTTTAGCATGGGAGATTAGGTTTTCCTCCACCTCCAGCCATATCATCAAATTTCCATGGGCCCTCGTGGACCTCATAAACTCACGCCACGATTTTATGGGCCTTTCCGTGTTCTTTCGTGCATTGGGTCAGTCGCCTATAAATTGGATTTGCCAACTGACTATCGTATTAACTCTGTCTTTCTTGTGTCTTGCCTCAAAAAGAAACTTGGTGAGCAAGTGCAACCAGCTTCATGGTTTTCTCCCATCTCTGGCAGTGGTATTACCACTTGGCAACCTATTCAAATTTTGGATCATGGGAGGAAGAAAATTAATAAAACTTGGAGGACAATTCCGCTTGAAGTGAATTGAATTATCATAGGATCCCTGGATCCCATCACTTTTTTTGAACAAAAATTGATGCCATCATCATGCACTCCACAATCAAAACTAGAAAGCTCCTCTATTGCGGGGAAACTCATTCCAGTAGACTTATTTGCACCCACAAATTTTTTTCACAGCTGCGGATTCTTCTCGACTTAAACCTAAAACCTAAGTTATAATAGTGGGAAAGAAAAACTATGCTATCACTGTCGGTACTGTATCGAAAATTATAATTTTTTAATGTCAAGTTATAATTTTTTTGATATATAAGTTAAAAGGCATGGTCAATCCTAAAAAAATTGTTGTAACGTTTTTATTCAAATGTAATTTTACCATTAAAAGTAATAACTTTTAGTACAGTATTGAAAAAAAATCGGTAACACAGACTTTCCCTAAAAAGGTTATATCTACTTTTTAACAAGTATAAGAGAGTTCCTACTAACTTTAAGGGATAGCTCAAATAATAATAGGGACAATCCGTAAACTCTTTTGTCTTGAATTCGAATCTTAACAATTATTTGAGGTCAGACCATGAGAGATTTATTCTTCATGAATATCCTAGTTGTTCCGGTGTGAATGACTTATCTTTAATCGGATCAAAAAAGGGAATAGTCGAGGTGTACGTAAGTTGACCCAGAGACTCTGATCCATGAACCAAAAAAAAAAGTTCCTACTATCCTGGAAAGAAACGTAATCTATTGAAGTTCAACTGTGCAACAATGTGACAATATTTTCAACCTGACTTTCTTCCTCTGAGAAAAAAAAAAAAAAGAAGTCAATGTAATTGGATATAATTGTGGTCGCTAAATTCATTCAAAAAGTTAATTTTCCCCTCAAAAAGTTGCTTCTTCGGATTCTTATACACAAAAGAAATTCACAAAATTCATGAAAACCTAACAATAGAGAAATTAAAGGCGGTTCAATTTGATTGCTTACTGGGGAAACTCGAGGAGGGATTGTCAATGTATTGACTTGGTCAAAAAAATGAGGACACAAAAGAGTTATTATCTCTATGATATGCGTCAAAAGATTATTATTGTTACTTTTTTTTATGGGAGAAATTATATTTTGTACCCTAAAAAATTTAAAATATCGTATATGACGTTCTCAATGTATTAAAAGTATTACAGTTGATAGTTGCGTTAGCTTTCATTATCTATTTCATCAACGTTAAAGGGTAGTTTTAGACAGAATAAGCTATGAAATTCAACGAAATGGCCACATTATAATATTTTAATATATTGAAGATGCAATATAAAAAATTAAACCTTTTTAAGAGTATAAAGTAAAAAATTCTTAAATAATTCTCCATTCTTTCTTTGTATTGTTCAAGACTTCAAATTTGGTGGACAGGGAGGGCACATAATCCAAAAGCATAGGCAAAGCCCCTCCAACATGATTTGAAGTTTGTGCCTTGAATGTGTTCAGCATTGCATGTGCCTACTGCTTTCAACATGTTCTTATTCATTCATTAACACTAACCTGATATAAACCCAAAATGGCATACTTCATAACATGGATAATAAATAGATTGATAAAGAGTTAAACATGAATAATCTGTTACGTTACTATAGTGTAATGAACATGAGAATTTTTGTTGTTGTTATCTTTATTATGTAGGAATTGTTTAAGAGTTAAATTGTTGTTTACTACCATGAATATTGATAGAACCCAAATGACCCAGTCCGAATATGATATAAACAAAAAATTATACAACATGAGAAGAAAATGAAACACACAGAAATGGCACAAATGACTCGAGTGCCACATTAGTTACTCATACTGGTACTATTAAGGCACTCTATTATTCTCTTCTGGAGGCAGTCTGTTGAACAAGTCCAAAGGTAATGCAATAAAAAGTGATTGGTTTTGACCCACATTGGGTACATTTCTTTGTTTTTTCTTCCTTGAACTCATTTGGAAAACATTGACAGGTAGGGCTGGAGATAGTCATATTCAGGCCGGGAAAAGAACGAGGATAGGAATCAACTTTTCGATATCATATTTTTTTTTTTCATCCAACCATAAAATAACATATGAAAAGTTGTTTTTATTTATTCATTATTTCACCTTATTTTTGCTCAATCACTACCCTTAGAAGTGTCACTACACTTGGGGAATAAAAGAGTTTCAAGTCAGCTGCTTCCCCCAATTCAAAGGGACAACAAAGACTCTTCGCTGTTAAGGTCAAGACCTCTAAAAAAATGCTTCAAGCCAAGATCTGGAGATATGAGACAAAGGGACAGTTTGGTTTCTAGCATATGTGGGTCCGCAAAAAGTCACGAGAGAAGTATCCAACAGAATACCCCCAAATTAGGCAGACAAATGGAATAACTCAGCCCCTTTTCTTATCTTTTGGGGAACCCGTTTCTGAGTTAAGGGTGGCTTCAAGTTGATGTCAATCGTCAAGTGTAGAATGGTCTGTCATTTTTTATTAATTATACACGCAAAAACAAAACCCACTACATAGTTTTTGTAGTTGCAGGATCTAAGAAGGGTTAAATATACGTGTATACACAACCATGAGCCATGGTGCCAGCTGGCATTGAGCATGTGGGAAGAGTGTCCACCGTGCTATGGTGGGGGTGCCTGCAGTGGCCGGGTAATTGTCTTGGTTGGAGAGCAATGAGCATATGGGAAGAGCATCCACTGTTAATTCTTTAAACTCCCGTGTCTCGACACCATGGACTCTAAGAAAAGTCAGATGTAAACAATCTTACATGACAAGCAGTTGTTTCTGAAACTTAAACTTATGAAACCTAAGTCACAATAGAGCAAGATCCTATCTGTTTTTTTTTCCCAAGGAATACAAGACTTCTTATTAACCTTGCAAGAAATGTACTCGATTGAAGTACAAGTTCTATAACAATGGGACATATATTCAACCCCCACTCTTTCTCTTAGGAAAACATGAAATTACTTTTCTTGGATATGATTCTCGTCGCCTATTTATTCTTCCTAAAAGTTGCGTATTCAGATTATTATACAAAAAGAGTGAACTAGATCATGAAACCTATATGCTGCACCAATCCTTTTATATTGAGGGGAAAATTTTCTCACTGCAATAGGGAAAGGTAGTCTCGCAAGAGAAACTCCAGAAAAGGGGTAATCAACTCATTGAATTGGTCAAAACATTGGCAGACACTTATTCTAAAAGGGTTATTATCTCTATGGTTTGCATAATGCGATTATTATTATTATTATTATTATTATCTTGGAAGAATTATAGATGCTTTCATTTTGTGTATTCTTGGAGACTTAAAATTGGTGGACAGGGAGAGCTCATAATCCAAAAGCATAGGTAAAGCCCTTTCAACATGATTTGCAAGTTTTTGCCTTGCATGTGCTCAGCATTGCATTTGCCTAATGCAAAACATGTTATGACTCATAGGGGTGCCATTTTTATCCAT
This sequence comes from Ilex paraguariensis, assembly GCA_963454935.2. Classification (NCBI taxonomy): domain Eukaryota; kingdom Viridiplantae; phylum Streptophyta; class Magnoliopsida; order Aquifoliales; family Aquifoliaceae; genus Ilex; species Ilex paraguariensis. Next base: position 359,632 of record CAUOFW020001613.1, read on the forward strand.
TAATACAACGGATACAAACTCCAAAATGATACTATCTATGACCAAGAATAAAAATTGTGTTTGCAACTGTAAGACCCGGATAATCCATTTAGCTGATATAAATGTATGAGTTGTTGAAGAGTTAAATAATTTTTTATTAACACCAATGTTAACTCGAACATGACATAAAAATAACAGGACTTGACTCCTTTGACACCCACATGACTCATGTTACTGCAACAATCTGTTTTTCTGTTCAGCGGACAGCCTATTGAACAAGTCCAAAAATAATGACGTCAAAAGTAAATGGTATTGACCCGCATAGGGTACATTTCTTTGTTCTTTCTTTCTTGTACTCACTTGGAAATCAAAGACAAATGGAATAACTCGGTCTTTTTTTAAGCCTTTCGGGGAACCAGTTTCNTGCAAGAAATGTACTCGATTGAAGTACAAGTTCTATAACAATGGGACATATATTCAACCCCCACTCTTTCTCTTAGGAAAACATGAAATTACTTTTCTTGGATATGATTCTCGTCGCCTATTTATTCTTCCTAAAAGTTGCGTATTCAGATTATTATACAAAAAGAGTGAACTAGATCATGAAACCTATATGCTGCACCAATCCTTTTATATTGAGGGGAAAATTTTCTCACTGCAATAGGGAAAGGTAGTCTCGCAAGAGAAACTCCAGAAAAGGGGTAATCAACTCATTGAATTGGTCAAAACATTGGCAGACACTTATTCTAAAAGGGTTATTATCTCTATGGTTTGCATAATGCGATTATTATTATTATTATTATTATTATCTTGGAAGAATTATAGATGCTTTCATTTTGTGTATTCTTGGAGACTTAAAATTGGTGGACAGGGAGAGCTCATAATCCAAAAGCATAGGTAAAGCCCTTTCAACATGATTTGCAAGTTTTTGCCTTGCATGTGCTCAGCATTGCATTTGCCTAATGCAAAACATGTTATGACTCATAGGGGTGCCATTTTTATCCATTAATACAACGGATACAAACTCCAAAATGATACTATCTATGACCAAGAATAAAAATTGTGTTTGCAACTGTAAGACCCGGATAATCCATTTAGCTGATATAAATGTATGAGTTGTTGAAGAGTTAAATAATTTTTTATTAACACCAATGTTAACTCGAACATGACATAAAAATAACAGGACTTGACTCCTTTGACACCCACATGACTCATGTTACTGCAACAATCTGTTTTTCTGTTCAGCGGACAGCCTATTGAACAAGTCCAAAAATAATGACGTCAAAAGTAAATGGTATTGACCCGCATAGGGTACATTTCTTTGTTCTTTCTTTCTTGTACTCACTTGGAAATCAAAGACAAATGGAATAACTCGGTCTTTTTTTAAGCCTTTCGGGGAACCAGTTTCTGTGAAGATCATGCCAATCATCTAGTGCAGAATGATATGCCTTTTTTTTTTATTAGTTATACTCGAACAATGAAAACTATCTATAATAGTTGTCGTTGTTACGGGATGTAATTAAGGAGGATTAAATATACCACGAATTCATAACCATGAGCCATAGTGGCAGCCGGCAATGAGCATATTGGAAGAGTGTGTCCACCGTCCTGTGGTGGTGGAGCCTGTGGTAGTGTTATTGTCAAGGTTAGAGAGCAATAAGCATATGGGAAGCGTCAAGAGTGTCCACAGTTAGTGCATTAAACTTGCGAAATAAGTAGGATGCTGTTTCAGCAATTTAAACTTGCGAAACCTAGCTTACAACAGAGCTAGGTTCAATCTTTTTTTTCTGAAAGAATAGGAGAGTTTCCATTAACCTGCAAGAAATTTACTTGCACTGTTACACATATTCAATCTCACTCTTTCTCTGTGGAAAACATGAAATTACTTTTCTTGGATATGATTGTGGTCACCAAGTTCATTCTAAAAGTTGCTTTGCTTCTTCAGATCCTTAATACAAAAAGATTGAACTAGATTCATGAAAACCTAAATGCTGCAAAGACCCTTTAAAATTGGAGGGGGAATTTTCTTTTTGTAAAAGGGTTATTATCTCTACGATTTGATGATTTGGTCATGATACACACCTTGGAAGAATTATAAATGATTTCATTGTTTGTATTCTTCAAGACTTAAAATTGGTGGACAGGTAGAGCTCACAATCCAAAACATAGATATAGCCCTTTCAACATGATTTGAAGTTTATGCCTTGCATGTGTTCAGCATTACATGTGCCTAGTGCAAAACATGTTACGACTCAAATAACTGTCATTTTGTGTTTTTTTTTTGCTTGTAACAAGTATCATTTTTATTCTTTAACACAAACTTTAAAATGATACAACCTATTAACACACAATTTGATGCCTCATTAGAAAACTCCAGAAAAGAGACTCACAAATTAAAAAAAAAAAAAACTCAAATGATTGATCAAAAAATTGGGGAGACACTCCTTCTAAAAGGGTTCTTAGCTGTATGATTTGCATGATGTGATTATGATATACACAAGAAAGAATAATTGCTGTGTCCTTTGTTTGTATTCTTCAAGACTTAAATTTGATGGACAGCGAGAGCACATAATCCAAAACCATAGGTTCCTGCAACACATGTTTTGAAGTTTATGCCTTGCATGTGTTCAGTTTTGCATGTGCTTACTGCATTCAATACTTTTCCGACCAAAAAGAGAAAGAGGAAGGCTATACATGGAGACCGAAAATTTAAGTTTAAGCTATAACTGAAAAAGATATGATCCATTCTAGAATGAAAATGAATTATTTACAGGTAGACAATCTAAATTTGACGCTGCATAAATTTATTGGGACTCCTCAACGTTGATTTATGTGTTTGTATAGTTGTCAAATTTTGATTGGCAGTTGATAAACAATTGATTTACAAGCTGATGGTAAAAAATTTATTCCCTTCTAAAATATTATAATTGATAATTAAAATTAAAAATTTTAAAATAAAATTGTAATTTTTAAATATTGAAGTTACATATTTTAAAAGTGCAGTTACAATTGATTAGTGGTATTAATGATCTAATCGATTGTAATTCACTTTTAAAGGTTTAACTTAGACTTTAAAAAATAATAACTTTTAAAAATAAGATAAATAACAAATAATAAATAATAAATTTTAATAAAAGAACAAAAATAAATTCAATAGAATTAGCCAAAAATAATACGTGCCAATTATATCCATTGACATGATGTGATAGGAACCCCAAAATGACAATGCCCAACACAAAAAATGCCTAAATAAATATAGTGTTAATTACGAATAATTTATTTAATTAATATTCTATTAAAAAGTGAGAACTTTTATCGGTATTTTTATATGAAATTGTAAAAATTGTCTGTGAATTAAATAAATTACAACGAACATTTATATGAATCCAAATATCACAACGTAAATATTACAAAACTCGAATAACACCACATGATAAGAAAATGACACAAAAAATGGCATGGCATGACTCGATGCACATTTGTGAACCATAATAGTAAGGCATTCTCTTCTTCTCGACTGGAGGCAGCCTGTTGAACAAGTGCAAAGGTAATGAAATTTAAAGTGCTTGGTATTTACCCACATAGGGTACTTCCCTTTGTTCTTTCTTCCTTGTACTCACTAGGAATACTTTGACAAGTAGGGCAGAAAAGGGTCATATTCCGGGGGTTAGAGTCATGTAACATACTTCTTTTCATTTAATCATCCGGTGATAAGTGGAAAGTTGTATTATTTTATAATTTTATCTTATTGTTGATCAATGACTACAAATAAATCAAACAAAGATCCATGGCCAAAGCACGGCACAATTTAATTGACACCAAATGACTCGTAATATTAAGGCACTCTCTTCTCTTCTGCAGGCAGACTGTTGAACAATTCCAGAGTTAATGACATCAAAAGTGAATGGTATTGACCCACAGACGGTACTTTTCTTTGTTATTTTTTCCCTTATACTCACTAGGAAACCCGAGACAAATAGGGAGGGAACGAGAGATGGTAAAGTAGTTAAGAAAGGAATGCAAGAGACCAATGGGACAACCAAGATTGTTTGCTATTGAGAGCTAGAGAGCTCCAATAATAACATGCTTCAAGCCAAAGATCTAGAGGTATGAGACAAAGGGGACGTTTAGTCTCTAGTACATATTGGACCCGAAAAAAGTCACAAGAGAAGTATCCAACGGAGTGGCCTAAATTTGGGCTGCCAATGGAATAAATCAGTCCCCCTTTTTGTCTTTTGGGGGAACCAATTCCGAGTTTTGGGTTACTTCAAGCGGAGACCAAGCATCGAGCACATAATGACTTCTCTTTGTTTATCACTGAACAAAGGCAATCAGTCACAAAAATGAAAGAGAGGCTCGTCTGGCAGCATCAATTGAAGGTGGATTGACCGTATAAGAGTTTCAAACATGCCCAGTAGTTAAACCAGCATAATGAAAAAATTAGCAAAAGGATAAGTCTAAAGTCGGATTTAGACAAACAGACAAAATGACAACAATGGGTCCTTAGTAGGGTTTACAAAGAAGAAGAACTGGTTAAAAGAGAGTGAATCTTTTTATTATTCAAAAAGCCACAGCCCCGGGGCCTCTTCTTGACCATTTATATGTTCAGTCAACAAAATTCTGGTGAATACATTGAGTGTGATGGTTCCATTGGGCATTTGCTTTGTAAAATGGTATAGGTACATTTTTTTTTTCTTTTCGGAAAAGCCGAAGCTTAAACCACGATGCTTTCTCCCCCAACCCTTGTTCCGTAACGTGACAACTTTCGAAACGGATTTAACGCAACTACAAATTAATGGCCTTGGTTTAATAAGTACTTACCGTGCAAGCAAGAGAGAGAGAGAGAGAGAGAGAGGCATAAGTACTTACCCCGCAAATTGGGCAAACGTAGGGACGACTCTGTCAGAAAGTTGGATATTTTCAGCCACTTTGCCGTAAAAGGTAAGTAGAAGAATCCCAAAAGGACGTAAACTTTTGTTTTATGGCCTTATGGAACTAAACACTTTGTTTCTGAATTTTTTTTTTTGGATGTGAAAGCATCTCAAATAAACTCTCTTTTCTCACTTAATTTTATATTTTAATTCATCTTCAATAAATTATCTACTTAAATTAGTTAAAATAAAAATTCTAATTTGATTCTCTACATTTAATTCAAAAGCACTATCTATTCTATCGTTAATGAAATGAAAAGATGACAAATTATGTTATCATTAAACGTTTTTATTATCTAGACTATTTTTCTGCTAGAGTGAAGAGCTGTTAAAAAAAATTGGAATAATGTTATTTTGTTATGTTATTTAGATATAATTAGTTAATCTAATGAAGAAATTCTAGAATTATAATCATAACAATATCATTGGACCTAGTCACTGTCACGTCGTTAAGTCGTTAAATTATGTTACAATTGGAACTCTAGAACCTATTCATTATAATTATATTACTTGTCACGTCATTTATGTCAATAAATTAAGTCAATTTTTTAGGTCTCAACAATATTATTCAAACGCCCTTTATATTTTTAGTCGAGGTTTGCTTCAGGACTTTGCGATAACAACAATATCAATGTTCAAGTTCGTTCATGAAGGTTAAATTTTGAGGATTCATCATCTCCATTAATGGTGTTGACCAAAATAATCTAACAGGAGAAGTAAGTTTTGTAACTTTTTTTTTTTTTTTGCTTGGATGGTTTTGTAATTTTTAAAAACTGAAGAAGTGTACCTCAAAATTAATCCCAACAATAGGGGGATGTTGTTGTAATTAGACCTTTGTTTGCAACAACTTCCGTCACAACTAATATTATTTCCATTTACGTCCTCACAAAAAACAGTCTTGGGCTATCCCATCACCACGTTTGGCAAGAATCCTTCCTAGTGCATTAACATCAGGTGCTTTCCCATCTATCACTTACAACTATCTGATCAAGTTAACTCATTCTTTCTTAGTTTAATTGGATCATACCCATAAATTTTGTATGGGTCGCATTAAAAAATAATACTAGGAGATATTATACGTAACCATAGGTGAGTAAATTTGATCCAAATTGACACATTCTAAAATTGAGACATCCAAATATGAAGTGAAGAAACTTTACTTTGAATGTTTAATGTCATGATTTAGAAACAAAGGTGAAGGAGCATAAAATAACTGCACAAGTACGAAGAAACACATAGCTGATAGCATACAGGCACCGATCTTTAAACCCGTAAGACCGAGCAACCATCATGACTCAGTAGTGTAATGCTCGGGCAAATGGAGCACAATCCCAAAGAGTCAAAGGAAAAACATGGGAATACGGATACATTGTAAACGCGGAAGAAGAAACCGGAGGAGATGGAGGCCAAAAGAAGGAAATTTTGCAATTGTTACATTAGACAAGCCATCTAATCTAGCTATAAATATCAAGCCAGGGCTTCAGCTGAAGGTACACACTAAATTCCGGTAATTGAATACACCTATTGCTAGAGCCTTTATTAATTTAAGTATCGTAGTATCTTCGACTGTGTCAATCCTATTTGCTGACAGTTTGTTCATTTTGAAGGAAAATGAGTAGCCCGCATTTATATTTCTTTGGTCAGACTCTAACGACTAGACATGGCTATAATATTGATCACGGTCCTAGTGTTTGATTTAGATCAAATATCTGACCATTAATAAATATTTTAAATTGTTACATTTTTATTAAAAAAATAAATAAATAAAAGTAGCGCACCAAAAAATTATATCGGACACAGACAACATTCTTTGCTGTTGGTTTTTTTTTGTTTTATTGTAGTTGATTTTAAGCCTCTGTTTGATGTTGATGGGCAGAGATATTGAAGTAGACATTTCATTGTACAGCGAGGGTGGAAGTGGGAGTGGGAGTGGGAGTGGAAGTCTAAAAGGAGTGTTTTGTAAAGTGACAAGTTAGGCTAAAAACATTGAACTCATTCCCGTAATTTCAGAACATTTTGTCTAGTGATCATACTCATACATGCATATTCATATGGCACACCTTTTAATCAAATTAAAAACACATAAAGATTGATGCTTTACTTACTTTCAATACTGAAACCAACAAATTAGTCACCCACCCACTAAGATACACTCACTAAAGATATTTCTGGATTTACCGAATTTTTCTTATAACTATGAATAATTGTTTTAATATTAAACAATTTCAATCAAAAAAATAAAAAATAAAAACGATTGTGTTCTCGGACCATTATATGTATCATCCTAGTGTAATAATTTTTTTAATATTAAAGTATCATTTTTTAGAAGAATATTCAATTTTAGAGGGATTATTTCGACCACAACTGATAAATAGAAATTCGGTTGTGATGTTGTTGAGTTGAGTTGCATATGTAATTTACATACAACACCTTGTCAAAATGTTTTTCCTTGAGATTGCTCTTTTTCTCCAGCCATAATTCCATCTATAAACTATAGTAGTGGACGTATCTATGAGTTTTAATTTTAAAATCATTTCCTTGTTTTTTTTTTCTTTTATAAACTAGACAAGCTGGTCATTTCTTTGTATCGTGGATGAGGAAGCATGGACACCTGCCTTAAGAGTTAGAAAAGGGTGTTGAACAACCCCACCCCAGAGGGTTTGGCTATCTTGTATATATATATATATATATATATATATACTACCTCAACTCTCTGAGGAGCTGGCTAAGATGAAAATGGCCAATTGGAGTAGATTTCAAGAACAAAAATTACAAGTCACAAGTTGTAGTAGCTTTTCTTCAATTTTACATCTGGATTCCCTCCAGTATAAGCTACCATGTATTGATGGGGTCCGCACATATATAACTAGTTTCACTTTAATTTCTGATAAATGATCATTTGCTAAAATAAATTTAAGAATATTTTATGTAAAAAATGCGATTTGAATGCATCTAATGATCATCAATTTCTCTCTCTCTCTCTCTAAGAAAAGAGGTATTTGATTAAAACAGTAAGATCACTCAAACTTCCCTTGGAATTTACCCAAACTCCCTGTAGATTCACCTTCAAGGACTCATAGATTTGACCCCATCTAATCTTTCATTTCTTCATTGTATACATATTCATCATTCAAACTTTTATTTTTGGGTAGGTATCATTCCGACCTCATTTCCTCAGTAAAAAGCTACAAGAAAAGCAAATTCTTTTCCTCTACTCCTTGTACACATATATATATATAAAATAAACTATTTCTCAAAATTCACCAAACTTTTCGTTAATCGGGACAAATTACAAAATTTAAAATTCCCAAAATCCATCTTTGCTTCAATTTCAAGCATTTTCATTCCAGAACGAACACAGACCCGTAAGGTTCCAAAAAAAAAAAATACGAAAACTCATAGAAGGCACGCACCAACTAAAGTGCGTTGGTAAATCCATTGATAATCACGTAAATAAGTACATTACAAGCCAGCAAAATACATGTATATGCTAACAACTATTCTTGACTAATCACACCCCCACCGTTATTCTATATACAAAGATCTCAAATGGGTTCGGCCGCTCTCTAATTTTAAATTTTTTTTTTAATTCTTATCCATCCGATCGTATATTTGTGGAGATTTATTTGAGAAAATGAGTTTCTTCTAAATTCAATGATAGAGTAATCATCAAAATTTTAAACAAAATCTATTTTTTGTATAAATAAATCTCTCCACAATATATGATAAAAGATCTAGAGAAATTAAAATCGAGATTGGCCTTACCCAAAAGAGTAATTACACCTGCGTTAGAACTCCGTTAGAGAAGCATTACGTCTACGCTCCTCCATTGACGGCGACCATGACGGTGACGGCGGCATTTTCAACTTCTGAAAGTAATCTCTTATATCAATCCCACCCTTCTTTAACTCTTCCGTCAAGTCCCTGTCATCTCTTGACGGCAAAAATGGCGGCCGTAACACCTCCGTCAACAAATCCCACCTCAATCCACGAAAGAACTCATGCTCTTTTATCTCACACGCGCCTTTTCTGTACCCCAACCGGCGCGTGGGTTCCTTTTCTAGCAACTTTCCGATCAAGTCCTTCAATGGCGATGGTTTGCCGATGAACTCCGGTGGCTTCATCAATACTTTCCAAAACGTTTCCTTCCGATTCTTACCACGAAATGGGGTGGTACCATATAGCATCTCGTAGGAAAGAACACCCAAAGCCCACCAGTCGACGGCGAATTCATGGCCGTCACCACGAATCACCTCCGGCGACACGTACTCTTCAGTTCCCACAAATGAATTGGAACGTTCACCGTTGGCAAAACTCTGTCTCCGGCGACTTATCGGGGATACGCGCGCGCTTTTGGCTTTCTTCAACCCTTTCCTCTTCTCCGATGCCATCATTGGTATAACACGAGATATATTCCGGCGATGTTTCCGGGGAGGGTCTGTTTCGGGTTCTGAAGAAGAAGACATCATCAGGGTTTTCACAGAACTCGGTGAGAGGCTACGAGAGAGGTCGAAGTCGGTCAGAGTCACGTGACCGGACTGTTGAATCAGAATGTTTTCGGGTTTTAAATCCCTATACACAATGCCCAAGCTATGAAGATGTTCAAGAGCACATACGATTTCGGCTAGGTAAAACCGTATCACAGGCGGCGAGAACACGTGGTCGGACTGGCGGTACCGGAGGGCGTTAAGGTCGCCACCCGGACAGAAGGGTATGGCCCAGCATAGTAGCTCTTGAGTCTCGAAGGATCCGAGAAGTGAGGGTAAAAACGGATGGCTTGAGTTTCTCAGGCGGGTCAGGACTGAGACTTCCCATCGGGCACGACGGTCGGCGTCGAGCTTGGTGTGGAGAGAAGATTTCTCGACGACTTTGAGGGCGAAAGGGGAGTGAGCAGATGGGTCACGTGACTGGTCGTGGACGAGAAAGACTGTTCCCATGGCTCCCTTGCCGAGTACTTTGATCGCCCTAAGGTTGTCCAGCTGCAGCGACGGCGTATCCATTCTCATATGGTAGTTCTGCAGAGAGAGAGATGGAGAGAGAGATTGTATCGAAATGCNTCTAGCTTCAGAGTAGTCAAACGCAGACAAAGAAACCCAAGTTTCTCAGCCTCCGCCTAGAACTCTCGCCTGAAAAAAGCCAACAATCCGGAAAAAATGATCACAACCACCACCACCGATGACCAGTATAAACGTAAACTAAACCTATTCCCACTACACCCAGAAAACCTGGTGGTAGACAGAGAAACGCAAGACGAGAACGTCCCGTACATCATTTCCGCCGCTGACGGCGGCGCCAACACCATCACCGCTCTTCTTGGCACCTCCGGGACTTCTTCTGAAGATGAAAACGATTTGTCGCCAACCTACGCCTACAGAGAACAGTATAACAGTGTGGAGGGTACACTTGTACGGACGGCCATGAAGAGCAAAGAGAGAGATTCAAGTGAAGAGAAGAAGGAGGAGGAAGTGACCAGTTGTGTAGCTGATCTACGGTATAAAAACAAGACGCATCAGGGGTTGTCGTTGAAGCTTGATTACCAGGAGATCTTGAATGCATGGTCTGATAAGGGCCCCCTTTGCATCCGTATGGAGTCAACACAAACTGTTCCCAATCTCCATGATGAAGACCTACCCCATCAAGAAACCACCAGTGTAAGTTCCTTCTTTCTAATTTTTCTATAAAAAAAAATTAATGATGTTGTTTTTGTATTAACTAAAAAGATATATAAGGAACTGCATGATGGTCAGGGATTCGGGTAGTACTAGAACTAGGTTCATATGTGTTGTTTGGGATTGAATTTCAGGTGTAATGAATGGTTACCTTCTTGTGATTTGAGAACCAAAAATAGGGCTCATACAAGTGTTGGATTTCGCTTCTCAAATGAATCGAGTTCAAGCTCAATACTCATTTGATAAATGAGTCCACGCACACACAGACACGCGCACATATATATATATATATATATATATATATATATATATATATATATATATATATATATATATATAACCACACACGCACGTTTGTATATATATACCCTGCTACATGGAAATAAGATGAAACTATGGAGAAAAAATAAAAGTATAGAACAAAAAGATTTGTCACAGTTTTTAGCGGGACATACTTAATGTTATCTCTTAGCTGAATACACATATCTGTTATAGACAGATTCAATATTGGGCTAAGAAGCCCCCAGTCATGTTGGGCAAATTCAAGTATTGTGACCTGGCCAAGGGGTTGACGCTTTTCTAGAAAGAAAATGGGGCACACGTGTAAGGAGGGTTTGATCAAAACCGGTCGGTCTCAAAATTTTATTCTCAAATTCAGTCAGTTTTAAATTTATTTTTCAAACTAAGTCTCTTTTTACAAATATCATTTAGAATAATACTTTAAAGGGTTAAAAAGTCATTTGGAATGACGATTTTAAATTAAATTTTTTTTCCTATAAATCGTCATTTGTAATAACATTTTTTAAGGCATCAGTGAAGAATGACGTTAAAAGAAGTGAATTCAAACGTCAAAATATAACAGACATTTAAAAAATTGTTGGCTTAAAAATGTCATTTTGAATGACGTTTTCATAAATATATAAAAAATATTTTTAAATTATTTAACGCAGTTGTAAGAGTTTGTTATTTTAATGATATTAATTTTTTTTGTTCAGTAGTGTTTTGTTCGCTAAAATATTAAATTATTAGCATGTGTTCACATAGAAATTTATAAACTTTGAAAGATACTAAAAAATCAAGTTATAAATAAAAAAAAAGTTAATTCAGTGCATTACTACAAAAAAATGCTTAAAATTGTTTGTTTGTAGTACATGAATTTTGTGACAAATTTTGAGCAATTTGTTTTGTATATGTTAAAAAATTGTTTATTCTAATTTTATGATATAAGTTCATCGAACAATGAGAGTTAACTAATAAAAAGTGTACAAACACATGAAAATATGGAAAAAGACAATTATGCATTAAACAAAACAATTTCATTACATGAGACTGCAAAAAATATAGTATGTCAATATTGTGGTTGATGTAAAAAATAAGATAAAGGGTTACCGAACACACATAAACTCAATGGAATAAATGTATCAGATGTATCATCACTTAAATCAAAATAATCCAAAAGTTAAGTGTTCGAAACAAGTGACGGATCATGTAAAATTTGAATCTCAGCATAGTCAAGATCAAAATACTCAACTTTTGCATGCTCGATTGCATTTAAACAATCAAATCTACGATGTATCTGATCATTTTCAGGTTCAAACTTACTATGATCTCGTTATGATTGGTAGAGTTTTGTGGATTATATATATCAGTCGAACGTGTCTTTGATACCATTAATCTATACCAATGACAGTATAATTCAAGCCCACAAGGTTTGTCATATAATTGTTGTCATCTTGGTATGAGTTCGATATAAATACTCAGAAGCGGATAGTCAGTTGTAGGGCCCACAAATATGTGTCCAATTTTACCGAATAAGAGATAAGGGTTGATGGGCTCATTACGGAACTCACGTTTTTGTCTATACCAAGTTACACCGGTAAAATCTATGTAGGATTCAATTGAACGAACTACGCTTGATGATGCTGCTCGGCTAGTCAAGCGTTCATGTTGGTTGGTTGAAGATGAACTTTGTTATTCATTGTGTGATGAAGAACCTTGAGTGGTTTAATTGGATTGCCTATTAGATGTGTGCTTAGACATTTTTTTGGTTATGATGTACACAATTAATAAGGATGGTTTATATAGACACGAAATGCAATTATATATGAATTTGACAGGACAATTACTAAGTACAACTAACATGACTTGACACAGATAAAATAATTATGGATAATTAACAGTGATAAAGTAATGACACAACTTATAAATGGCAAAATGACGGGCATGACTTGACAGTAGAATAACTACACTAATAAAGCAATGAAATGACTTCACTATGATAAAGTAATAACATAACAATTCAAATAAAAAGGACTAACATGACTTGACACTATATTAGTTACACAGGCTTACTATATCACAAATTAACAATTATAGACTTTATTAAGCTTCATCAGGCAAATTATCATCTGACAGGTATTTTACATTAGACAATATATTGTTTTACTCAACTGGTGTCTACTCTCGTCTATGTGCAGTTTTCATCATGTCTTTTACTTGTTTGAGTATATAATAGCGACACCTATGAACCAACAATCTATTATTCTCTTTGTGAACTTATTTTACTGATGATTCGTAGCACTCTCTATTCTGACGTTGCATTGTTAGTGATCATCTACGAGGCACTGGTAAACCAAATTCTCTTAGTTGTGTGAATAGTTCGTTTGATTCTTTAGCACGAAAAGTCCAATCTCGTTGTACTCCTGCATAATACTTTATTGGATCAAAAAATCTCTCATTCTTGTAAACATGGTTTTGCTATTATAAAAACCAAACTCGTTTACATTTGCGATTGTTAAATCTCGTAGAGAAATTTGATGTAGACATAATGTTGTGTTTGTCATATCAACCACAAATAAGGTGTTTAAATAGTAGTGTCCAAACCTTAGTGTGCTAAGCAGGTCACATCAGTCAATAGTAAGATAGTGTAGTCATCAGAGGTCAATAGGGGTTTAATCATGCATCAGATTTAGGTAAAGTCATTTCAGTCTTTACCCTTATCAAATGTGTGTTGTCACTTTAACAAATGGTATGCAAAAACTCATTTAGGGTTTAGTCAGTTCAGCACATAGTATGTTGAAACTCATTCAAGGTTAGTGTACAATATTAATTATATATGTGACAACGCATTAACAAAAGAAAAAAATTTGTATAGTTCAGAAAAAAAAAAAAAAAAAAAA
>CAUOFW020001613.1:374182-409649 GCA_963454935.2 Ilex paraguariensis
TCTCGGGGGGGGGGGGGGGGGGGGGGGGGGGGGAGCCCGGTGGGGGTGTTGAGGTTTTGGTTTTTGGCTTTTATACCTTTTAACTATATTTTGTTGATGTCAGCATATAAATTGTCTTCGTTTTTTGAGGGATTATAGTGGCCGTATACATATGAGAGATTTTTTCTTTTTTTTCCTTCAAATTTGGTTGAATAGGACAATATTATTGAAATTTAATTTATTATAATTATTAAATTGATCGTAAATCTTTTTAAATATTAAAATTTATTATTAATTTAATTAAATTCCAATAACATTACTTATATTTATATATTAATTGTTGTGATAAAAATATCCAATTTTCATAATGTTCAAGCGGCAACATTACTTGAATCTCATTCACCAACCTAATTTGTTCCTCGATGATAATGAATATATCAATAAATTAACACCATTTAATTCAGAAGATTATTGGTTGGAGGAGCGGATTGTTCAGCTTCAAATTATATTACAAGACATGAACATGTTTGCAACAAAAATCATGTTGATGCTCCTTTTGTTTTGATATATATTCAAAAGAAAGAAATTATTTGGCACTGAGGAAGATATTTGTATCAAAGTGTTCAGTGTTATTTTATGTTCATTAATTATTCAGTATAGTTCCATCGATCATGGATATTGAGGTTGATAAACTCAATACAAACCTAACTTTTAATATTATTCGTACTAAATGATTTTTTTTATACTCGGAATCTATAAATTTTGGGTTGTCCCACATTTTTAATAGAGGTATATTGTTATCACANTTGATTACCAGGAGATCTTGAATGCATGGTCTGATAAGGGCCCCCTTTGCATCCGTATGGAGTCAACACAAACTGTTCCCAATCTCCATGATGAAGACCTACCCCATCAAGAAACCACCAGTGTAAGTTCCTTCTTTCTAATTTTTCTATAAAAAAAAATTAATGATGTTGTTTTTGTATTAACTAAAAAGATATATAAGGAACTGCATGATGGTCAGGGATTCGGGTAGTACTAGAACTAGGTTCATATGTGTTGTTTGGGATTGAATTTCAGGTGTAATGAATGGTTACCTTCTTGTGATTTGAGAACCAAAAATAGGGCTCATACAAGTGTTGGATTTCGCTTCTCAAATGAATCGAGTTCAAGCTCAATACTCATTTGATAAATGAGTCCACGCACACACAGACACGCGCACATATATATATATATATATATATATATATATATATATATATATATATATATATATATATATATAACCACACACGCACGTTTGTATATATATACCCTGCTACATGGAAATAAGATGAAACTATGGAGAAAAAATAAAAGTATAGAACAAAAAGATTTGTCACAGTTTTTAGCGGGACATACTTAATGTTATCTCTTAGCTGAATACACATATCTGTTATAGACAGATTCAATATTGGGCTAAGAAGCCCCCAGTCATGTTGGGCAAATTCAAGTATTGTGACCTGGCCAAGGGGTTGACGCTTTTCTAGAAAGAAAATGGGGCACACGTGTAAGGAGGGTTTGATCAAAACCGGTCGGTCTCAAAATTTTATTCTCAAATTCAGTCAGTTTTAAATTTATTTTTCAAACTAAGTCTCTTTTTACAAATATCATTTAGAATAATACTTTAAAGGGTTAAAAAGTCATTTGGAATGACGATTTTAAATTAAATTTTTTTTCCTATAAATCGTCATTTGTAATAACATTTTTTAAGGCATCAGTGAAGAATGACGTTAAAAGAAGTGAATTCAAACGTCAAAATATAACAGACATTTAAAAAATTGTTGGCTTAAAAATGTCATTTTGAATGACGTTTTCATAAATATATAAAAAATATTTTTAAATTATTTAACGCAGTTGTAAGAGTTTGTTATTTTAATGATATTAATTTTTTTTGTTCAGTAGTGTTTTGTTCGCTAAAATATTAAATTATTAGCATGTGTTCACATAGAAATTTATAAACTTTGAAAGATACTAAAAAATCAAGTTATAAATAAAAAAAAAGTTAATTCAGTGCATTACTACAAAAAAATGCTTAAAATTGTTTGTTTGTAGTACATGAATTTTGTGACAAATTTTGAGCAATTTGTTTTGTATATGTTAAAAAATTGTTTATTCTAATTTTATGATATAAGTTCATCGAACAATGAGAGTTAACTAATAAAAAGTGTACAAACACATGAAAATATGGAAAAAGACAATTATGCATTAAACAAAACAATTTCATTACATGAGACTGCAAAAAATATAGTATGTCAATATTGTGGTTGATGTAAAAAATAAGATAAAGGGTTACCGAACACACATAAACTCAATGGAATAAATGTATCAGATGTATCATCACTTAAATCAAAATAATCCAAAAGTTAAGTGTTCGAAACAAGTGACGGATCATGTAAAATTTGAATCTCAGCATAGTCAAGATCAAAATACTCAACTTTTGCATGCTCGATTGCATTTAAACAATCAAATCTACGATGTATCTGATCATTTTCAGGTTCAAACTTACTATGATCTCGTTATGATTGGTAGAGTTTTGTGGATTATATATATCAGTCGAACGTGTCTTTGATACCATTAATCTATACCAATGACAGTATAATTCAAGCCCACAAGGTTTGTCATATAATTGTTGTCATCTTGGTATGAGTTCGATATAAATACTCAGAAGCGGATAGTCAGTTGTAGGGCCCACAAATATGTGTCCAATTTTACCGAATAAGAGATAAGGGTTGATGGGCTCATTACGGAACTCACGTTTTTGTCTATACCAAGTTACACCGGTAAAATCTATGTAGGATTCAATTGAACGAACTACGCTTGATGATGCTGCTCGGCTAGTCAAGCGTTCATGTTGGTTGGTTGAAGATGAACTTTGTTATTCATTGTGTGATGAAGAACCTTGAGTGGTTTAATTGGATTGCCTATTAGATGTGTGCTTAGACATTTTTTTGGTTATGATGTACACAATTAATAAGGATGGTTTATATAGACACGAAATGCAATTATATATGAATTTGACAGGACAATTACTAAGTACAACTAACATGACTTGACACAGATAAAATAATTATGGATAATTAACAGTGATAAAGTAATGACACAACTTATAAATGGCAAAATGACGGGCATGACTTGACAGTAGAATAACTACACTAATAAAGCAATGAAATGACTTCACTATGATAAAGTAATAACATAACAATTCAAATAAAAAGGACTAACATGACTTGACACTATATTAGTTACACAGGCTTACTATATCACAAATTAACAATTATAGACTTTATTAAGCTTCATCAGGCAAATTATCATCTGACAGGTATTTTACATTAGACAATATATTGTTTTACTCAACTGGTGTCTACTCTCGTCTATGTGCAGTTTTCATCATGTCTTTTACTTGTTTGAGTATATAATAGCGACACCTATGAACCAACAATCTATTATTCTCTTTGTGAACTTATTTTACTGATGATTCGTAGCACTCTCTATTCTGACGTTGCATTGTTAGTGATCATCTACGAGGCACTGGTAAACCAAATTCTCTTAGTTGTGTGAATAGTTCGTTTGATTCTTTAGCACGAAAAGTCCAATCTCGTTGTACTCCTGCATAATACTTTATTGGATCAAAAAATCTCTCATTCTTGTAAACATGGTTTTGCTATTATAAAAACCAAACTCGTTTACATTTGCGATTGTTAAATCTCGTAGAGAAATTTGATGTAGACATAATGTTGTGTTTGTCATATCAACCACAAATAAGGTGTTTAAATAGTAGTGTCCAAACCTTAGTGTGCTAAGCAGGTCACATCAGTCAATAGTAAGATAGTGTAGTCATCAGAGGTCAATAGGGGTTTAATCATGCATCAGATTTAGGTAAAGTCATTTCAGTCTTTACCCTTATCAAATGTGTGTTGTCACTTTAACAAATGGTATGCAAAAACTCATTTAGGGTTTAGTCAGTTCAGCACATAGTATGTTGAAACTCATTCAAGGTTAGTGTACAATATTAATTATATATGTGACAACGCATTAACAAAAGAAAAAAATTTGTATAGTTCAGAAAAAAAAAAAAAAAAAAAAAGTCGACAAATACATCAAACTCATGTCCTACACGCAAATGATTGCCTATGTCGTTTCGGCTATCTGCGAACCTCTTGCTCAACATTCTATGGTGCAGCCTATGTCACCTGTGACACACCGACGTCATCGTGATAATCTGCATGTTGTGCATGACCTCTCCCCTGTCACTAACCCTATTGCCCACCTCTAACTCGCGGTCCAGCTCGCACATGTCCTACATCTACAACTTTAGCATCTTATCTCACTCCCTCCTCATCTAACAATGGATATGGTAAGGAAGGCTGTTTAGAAGAGGTAGGAGGGAATGTGTGTGATGACCTCATGGTAACATCTGCTGACATTACTAGTAGAGTGAAAATGGGAACATCCACATGTGTAGGAGAATGTGTCATTGTAAATGTAGATGTTGGTGTCGGTGTGGTTACAACTGAAGTTGGTGTCGAAGTGGGTGTTGGCGCCGTTGTAGACACAACTGGAGTCGATGTCGGGGTGGATGGTGGGGTCGGTGCAAGTGTCGGTGTTAGTATGGGCACAATTGGAGTCGGTGACAGGGTGGATGTTGAGGTCGATGTAACAGCAAGTGCTACTGTTGGTGTCAATGTCGGCTCAAGTGCAGGTGCCGTTGTCGATGTTGGCGCAGGTGTCGATATGGGTGCAAGAGCCGGTGCCGATGCTGATGCTGATGCAGGTGTAGGTGATGATGAATAGCTTATTGATGAAAAAACAAATGTCGAAGATGGTGATGAAGATACAAAAGTAGTCCAATCACTATAAAGCAGGTCACTGCGTAGATGTAGACAAAACATCAACTACCGAGACTAAAGCGTCGACAAGTCGTCGCTGCTTATGGATGGATACCAAATATAAGGAGCTCATATTTGTAATACGCCCAATGGTATCCATGCAAAGTGTTAAGTCTCGGCTGCCCTCATATGTACCACGTGTAGTATGATATATTCGTGTAAGCGTTTCTTCTTACAGAAACATTACAACACATTATTAATTGTAGTAAACAATTATTAATAATGTTTCTTACAATCCAATAGTAAATCATTTAACAACATATTACCAGCAACTCTATGATGCTTCCAATTGGCTGAAAACTGACAGTAGGACTAGTAATGGGTGGACCAACAAGCCACCGAGTGATGCGATAATACCATTGCATTTATGCGTCGGTCGGATCCATTAGTGCAGTACTCAAGTCTTCAAAAATAATGGTATCTCTACGATGTGCCCACATCTCCGTGTACACCTGATGAACTACAGTCCAATCCCTTCTAGATCTACTTTGACGGTTGACAGCATGCAAATCCCTACTCGTGTTGCATGGCTGTGGTATGCGCTGAATAAGACCAAATTGTCTAGTAACTTGATCTGAAAAATGTCACTCTATGACATCAACACAAATCAATGGCATGTGTATGCGTCAAATATCTTACCCAATAAGGCAATACTTTGGCAGCGTGACTTATTACCTCAAATGTATACGATTCTCATATCATCTGCAAATACAAATTGTGAGCACT
Organism: Ilex paraguariensis; assembly: GCA_963454935.2. Lineage (NCBI taxonomy): Eukaryota > Viridiplantae > Streptophyta > Magnoliopsida > Aquifoliales > Aquifoliaceae > Ilex > Ilex paraguariensis. The sequence goes on from CAUOFW020001613.1 coordinate 379,816, forward strand.
CATTAATAAATGTAAAAGTATTTTTAAAAAAATTGGGTAGAATTTCCTTTGAAAACAGGATATTTTTAAAAAATTTTAACTTGTATACAACACACCCAATTCAATGGCAGACATACACAAATATAAATAAACATCCCACCATCTCAACATTCACTTACTTCACATGTAAATTCAATGCAATCAACCCAACACACTAACAAACTTTAACAATGAACATCTGAGTTTGTAAGATATAGTCAAATTGATATACCTGATCCTCTCGCATCTGGTCCAGCTGGTCTCGATAGTGACGTAGTACATGAATAGGAGTGTGCTGTTTTGAAAATGTTACATTTCATCTATATAGTTCAATAAATTTATAAATATATAATAATACGTAAAATATCTATTAGAGTGCATTGTTATTTATTATGCACCTACAACTAAGGGGACCATCATGTAGTACATGTGCATCAACAGTGTCGTGTGTAGAGCCCATATCTATATCGACTCCATCTAACCCTGCATCAGCCCTATCGTGCGCAGGCTAAACATCCTCTTGCCCATGAAATGCAGTTGCACCATACACTGCATCGTTAAAGGGTTGTAATAATTATCCAACATTGCTGAAGGTTCAAGCATTAGGATATATAGTTGTTGGCTGAGTAGGGAAGAGTATGAACCACCATCAGGCCAACCTTCATTACTTTCACCAATATCATTGGACTTAGCTTCTTCGCTCACATACAAATCTACTTTGTTAACATCTTGATTGTCGAATACAACATTCACCATTACCTCCACACCATTGTTGTCAACAACTTCTAATAGAATATATGTAAAGAGGTTAGTTCTCAATGCAATAGAAAAACTACATATGAGATTCTTATCTATCCCCGTCACATCATGCATGCAACCTATCCACCAAAGCCGAGTGACTTGTGTCTTGAGCAACCTTTATCACACGCTTATAACTATTATCGTTCTATAAAACATCATCGTTCTTGAATATGGTATCACCCCAATAAATCATCATAGAAGCACGTCCTCCAATTATTCTTAACAATTCTACAACAAAGACATAAAATTTAAAATTAGAATTCGTAGGGATTCCTTGAATAATATATGTTTTGTTGGTGGAGATGACACAATATACTTGTAGTATACCATCTACTATCCTTCGTAATCAACATCGATTAGGGGAAAAATTATTGTTATAGACTCAACTTAAAGGATCATAAAAGCTTCAATCACCATCAATAAAAGAATAATATTTAATCAATCATTTCTCATGTAACCATTAAATTTTTGAGTTATATAACTTCGATACTGATCGAGTTATATGAATCTGACACTGATCATGGTCCTCTAGTAACGTGAATAAAGGCAAAAAACTTCACAATTAAACAAGAAAGTGAGTATTTGAATCAGTGGACTTTACTAACTCCCCCAAATCAATATAGGAAATGACAGGTTCACAAATTTTGTCAAGGATACAACCAATGATGAATCTAAGGAAGCATAGAGGATGAATGATCAAGGTTTGAAAATTCTCATAAAATTATCACCACAATCTCTAACCCTACAATATATATAATCATAAAGTTGAGATGTACCATGCAGAAATGTTTTGATCCAAAATTTGAGTGGGTTCATACGCTTTAGGTACAACGGTTTTGGACTGTCGAGAATGGTTTAGGATTAGCTTGAACTGAATTATCATCTTTTATGTGCAATATAAACAAGAATGTATAAAATAAAGATCAAGAAGGTAAAATTATAGACATCGTTCAACAATGTTCGAATACATTCAAATTATCACATCATAATTTGTAAATTATGCACTCAAATAGTCATTGTGTCCTTCATAGATAACATCTTGATCTAGAAACAAAATAATGCACATAGGATTGATTTTTTACTTTTGGCTGATAACAAAGTCAAGAAGAAGAAAGATATAACAATATAAACAAAATCCAAAAATGACATGAAGACACGAAAATTAATCCTGAACGCCACTTTAGAAGGATTAGAACATTGAATTGAAATCCTTTTTATGGGAGTATGATCAAACTTGACTGGGCTGTGATTACAGGACCTTGTGCCGAAAAAGACCATCAATTGAATTTTACACTGTTGCAAGACACGCCCATCCTAGGCTAAACACAATGTCAAACACCTCACATACACATGGATTCACCCACACATATCTCCACCACAAGCCACCCACATACACATGGATTCACCCATAAGTCAATGAATGTGGATTGTACTAATTCATACTTTAGATTTGGATTAATTGTTTGGAGAAAAAAACAGCAGCAAAGAAGGAGATAACATATCTCAATAAAAAAATTTGGGTGGATCTGGAGGAATTATTTTTAGATTGAATTTGTAGACGTAGATATATTTTGACAGTATATTTTTACACAGAGAGAGAGGGGGGAAATACATGAGAAAATGTAGGGAGCACCACCAGAGAAAATGTGTTGCCAGAGTTAAGCTACTCAGTCGGACTTGTCTTCCTCGTCGGAATGGTCTTCCTCATACTAATCTTCCTCGTCGGAATGGTCTTCCTCAGACTAATCTTCCTCATCGGAGAAAACAATGGATTAGTGGTTGGAGGAGGAGAGAGAGACCAATCTTCCTCGCTGGAGAAGACCGTGGTGAGAGTGGTTGAAGGAGGAGGAGAGCTCTATAGTAGAGAGGGATATGAGAGAGTTTAAAAAAAAATTGCCCTAAGATGTGATTTGGGATTTGGGAATTGTTCAATTTGAATGATCTGATTATATTTTATTCGTGTAAATTGTCATTTAGAATGACGCCTTTAGAGTCATCATTTCAAATGACGTTTTATTAAGTTTCATAATGTCTAACGTCGTTACCAAGCCGTTTAAAATAGTAATTTCAAAATATCATTTAAAATGACGTTTTTAAAGACGCCACTTTAAATTATATTTTATTGCTTAATTATCACAATCTTTGTTTAATTAAAAACGTCATTTTAAATGATATTTTTTACTCAGAAGATGTTATTGTAAATGACATTTTAAAAAAAAAATTAAGATTGAGAAATAAGTTTAAAAATTGACTGAGTTTCGGAATAAAATTTTAAGGGATGCTGGTTTTGATAAAAAAAAAAACCTCCACGTGTAAGGGGGTTCTAAATATACCGATGCATGTGTGCAAATATAAGTATAGAGAGAGAGAGAGAGAGCGAATGGGCTGTACGATTATCACATGGGCTTCTATAATCTATGGGATCTACAAGCATAGCTGTTCGGATGAATTTAGGGGTCGTGTTGGAATCTTGCTAGCTTGTCATTTTCTATAGGCTTATATTTTTAATGATAAAATTCATTTTTAAAGTACTTGGGGTATTTTTTTAAATATATCCCCATAATTAATGTTACAATGTGTATCTCAAAAATTATAGAGAACTGTACCCAATTATTGTGAGGGAGAATGACACTCAACTATTATTTAAAAAATTATACACAGATCTCCCTAGATTTGTACGCATGCAACACTTAAATCTCTGTCATCAATGCTCGTTAGCATATCCGTTAGTAAATTATATTTAGACCTCCTAAAATTTTTAGGTGTGTGATACTTAAATCTCTCAAATTTAAAATATTATACTTAGACCAAAAATACACTAAGTAAAAATAAAATATCAAATATTTTAAATTTTACAATTAAAATTCATGTTATATTATGACATTTATTGAAACAAAATTAAAAATAAATTACCTCAATTATATATAGAATATACTATGTCCATTATAATTTGACCACTTGTTTGATTTTTTTTAATTTTATTTCAATAGATAGTATAATTGGATACTAATTATGATTTTTTAAAAAAAATTAAATTTTTATTTTTGATTTTATTTCAATATATGACATAATAGAACATGAATTTTGGTTGTAAAATTCATGTTCTATTATAAATGACTTAAACCCCTTATTTAAATTTTTAGTTTTATTATAATAGATAACATATTTGTAAACTAATTATGATTTTTTAAGTAAATATTGACTATTTATTTTTGATTTTATTTCAATAAATGATACAATAGAATATGAATTTTGAGGGGTTTAAATATAATATGCCTTTAAATTTCAAAGGGTCTGGGTGTAACTTGTTAACGTATATACTAACAATCATTTGACGGCAGGGGTATAAGTGTTATACGTGTACAAATTTCAGAAAACCTATATGTAATATTTCAAATGTCAAGGGATCTGAGTGATTAAATGATAAACTTTAGATAGTTTAGGTGTAATTTTTCCTTATTATTATTATTAATATTTTGATCCGAACTTCCACTGGTTTTGGCTTTGTAATTTGCGTGAGCCGTGAGGTGTTACTTTGGTGAATCTGTAAAACAGATCAACCAGAGGATTTATTATGTAATTACTATTTTTTTAAAAGTTATTCATTGACACTCATCTGAAATTTAGACTTGTTTGATGTGATAATAATAAAGTTGTTCGATTAACAACTATATGCTTGCATGTTTGAATAATAGTACAATAATGTTGTCCAAATAATTTTAATGATATACAATTATACATAGATATGCTTAGTCCCTCCTTCCTAACAACCTCGATTGACGAAGATCATGCTGAGCAATGACCATTTGACATTCAAATTTGCCTTCTTTAGTTTTTCTACATTTTGTTTTTGACAAAGTTTAACATTTGTTTCGTAAAATATTTTATTCTTGTTTTTGTGGGCGTGTAACATAATTATTTGAGCTTTTTTAATTAATGATTTGATTATGTTTTGGTAAGTTCTAGAATTCATCCACCCCCAACAAATGCCAACTAGAAAAATCTTATTAACTTTCTTATGAATTGAGCTACGAGATTTTATCTAACAATAAAATGCTAATTAATCTATAGAACAATTTTATTTTTTTTAGTTATGTAAATTTTATCTCCAAAGAGGATAATCTATTTAATAAAATAACTTACAATTCAAATTTCAAAAGATAAACAAATGATTTTTATTTTTCGCGATTCAGATCGCTTTAAATTTTACTTTAAAGTTAATCTAACGACTAATATTAACACCCTACATTTAATAGGAAAAATAAGATCCTAAGGGTGTGTTTGGAGTGACTTTTTAAAAGTACTTGTATGAATTATTTTTCATAAGTACTTAAAAAAAAAATAGTGTTTGAAACCGCCCTACCACTACCTCTCTATCACTACCTATATCACCACCACCGCTGTCACCACCACCGTCACCACGATCATTGCCACCTACCACAACTATCGCCGTCTCCTAACACCACCACTGTCGCCCACCCCCTTTCACTCCCACTATAACTGATACTTAAATTCATTGATATCTCTTTTATGTTCGTGATTTGGATATGAATACAAATATATTTATTGTTTATTATTTTTTATTACTTTGTACCTTCAGGTACAAACAATAAGTAGTGTTACAATATAGTACAAAACACCGGATGCCTAAAGGGGCCTATTCTAGTAATAGAAATGCTTCATTATAAATCCTAGTATACGAACGAAATGCCTCTCGTAGTAGTCCAAAAGATTAATAATATATTTTGGTAATGTAATTTTTATAGCTCTATTTTGTTGTCATTTTTGGAGTGACTGGAAAATTGAGGGTGGTTAAGTGATTCAATGAAAATAATTGAAGAAGCCACCCTTGGAGTTTAATAGTTTAATGTAATCAAGTGATATCGGATCATAGTTAAAGGGTATTTTCAATAATTAATCCCTTTTTAATTTTTCGAGGCTGATTACTTATCTCTCGCCTTGTGGTCAACAAATCGAGTATCACGCTATTGATAAAATTATTTAGTATCCCCAGTTGGATAGTGAGAGAAATCTCCAAAAACTATATGTTGTGGAACTAGTTAGTTGCTTAGGAAAGCTAATTCAGGTGTGATTAGTTTTGAATATTGTTTATGTATGATTGTATGAGCTATAAAGTAGTAGTTTAACTGATTTTTCCTTCATGTTAGGTAGTGGTGGTAGATCAAACCCTTGATGACATTACCTACTTAAAGTATAAAAAGTGAGTATAATGATTCTTATATCAATTCCTCTTCCTTGAGGCTTTTATGATTTGGATTTGATTCTTTTATTTGCAATCCTTCAATTGCTCAAGGTTGAGAAGTTCACCGTAGTTAGATGAAGACACTAATTGCATATGATATGTATCCACCTTTACAGATTCTCCACCAATCTTTGTTTTCCCTTTTTTGAAATCGTACAATGCCAATGGCAAAAAGTTTGTTTGGGAATTTTTAACACAATTCGCCAAATTAATACGAAATTATTTGACATGAGTTTAGTCTTGATGGGTCTGGGTCATAATCGATTAATCCGTCAAATCTATTTAATAAATGAGTTGACACTAATTCCTCTATACATGACTGTACACGATATGAGTTTGACATAACATGACTTATTGTCAGCTCTAACATAAAGTAAGCGTGCAACACTTTATCTAATGTGCCTTCAGTGTAGTAGTACCAAATTATTGACTATGAGACCATCTACACGAATCAAAACAGGAAAGTTTATTTTGCTGCTTTAGAGGGAAGATATTATAGTAAGAAAGGCCTAGTTAACATTGTAGAAAGAAGAAAAGAAAGGGTAAGGCAAACAATAGGTTCTTGTATGCTTATAAAGTCTTATGTTCTCCTTTAACCTGCAAATCTGTGAATTTTGTAAGCTGGTGGCAAAATTTAGGTAATGGGATTCGGATTCTTTTATTTTTCCTATTATTTCATTTTTAGATTTTTTAAATTAGATAAAATATATACGAATCTAAAGTGTGGGTTTCGACCTATAACAGATGGTTCGACTATTATACACTCAAATTTCGATACAAAAGAATGCTTTGCAAAACTTTAAATTGGGTTGGGTCTAAAACTTCAACGGCCCATATGGATTCGATTTCCAAATCTTCCGGTCTAATTTTTTACAAAGTTAAATTTTCGGGACAATAAAATTTTTGTTGAATTATTCAAAAGGTTATGCCCAAAATTAAAAAAAAAAATACACAAATGACATCATAGCTAGAAAAGATTTCATTGGTTGCAAAAAAATTCAATGAAACGAAATTTGCAATAGTGTTCTGAAAATTAGTCAACTCCTTTGATACATGATGCAGAAAATCAAAACTTTTGTGGGGTGAAAAATCTTTCACCATGCATTCATGTGAATTTTTTGAAGATTATTATGACCATTTTCTGAAAAAAATAAAAAAAATTTATTATGACTATTTTCTAAAGGTTTTTTTCCTTCCAAAGCAATGATAAGTTATAAATAAGCCATATAAATTACTTCATCCGTTCTTAAATATCTATCGTTTTACACAATTTTTTTTGTTCCATAATATATGTCGTTTAATGAAACTAAAACATAATTAATATTTTTTCTTCCAAATTTACCCTTAACTTTTCAATGCATGAAATAAGGTGGAGGCTAAGTGTCTTTTATATTCATTTTCTTCTCAATACGTATTGAATAAGGGTATTTTAGTTTTGTGTAATTATTTTTTACTCATAGTACAACTATTTAATAACTTTCATAATCCCTGTGTAAAAATCATAAACAACAGATATTTAAGAACAGAGAGACTACATATTTAAGCCATAAGTGAAAAGGACATGAACCACTAAGACTTTACTATCTCATGTTGCATTTGGCCTGTATCAGTAGATTCAGTACAATTCACAAACATGGATGAAACTGCAGGTCCTACCATGGGCAATGCCGCCAAAACATGCTCTATTTATGAAGTTTTATTATCCACAACGATTTGAGCAATGAATCCAACCTTAGATTAGTTCAAGTACAGTTCTAAATTTGAGTGTAGCCATTTGACCAATGTTGAATCGCTAGGGTAATCAAGCAAATATGATTCTTTTTTATAGTGGTTAAAATAACAAAAAAATAAAAAAAAAGTTATTGAAATGTTTAGTTCGTTTAACATGGCGTGTATGACTAAAATGTGTAATGTGGTTCAAACAAATATAAATAAAATTTTTGTAGTTAAAAAGTTAAAATATAAGTTATAAGACAAGGCGACGTATCTAAATTAACAATTTGGGTTATAGTTTGAGTTTTTGAGGTGTATATTTCTAGAAGGTTCCTAATTTGTCTAAATTGCAAATTAAGACTTAAGCTGGTTATCAAATTTTGGCCTGGAAACTCTTCAAATAATAGGTTTTGACTATTTAATCAAACTTTAATGTTCCATTTGGTATGATGAAAAAAATGAAAGGATGAAAAATTAGAAAGATAGATAAAACATTATGTTTTGTGAGAAAAGAAAATTGGAAAGATAGAAAAGTAGATGAATGAATTTTCCTCCCAAGTCACCAAAATTAATTCCTCCAAAATCAGAAGGAAAGTGGATAGAAAGTTAATTATTGAGTTGAAATGTATTTTATTTGTCTATATATCATTTAATATGATACATTAATTTCATATATAAATATAATGATAAAATATGTATTTTTTTTAAAAAGAAAATAATAAAATAAATATATTTTTTCCATCTTAGTTAGGGGTGAAAATTTTCGACTCAACACAATGACATGACTCGAACTTGACACGAATTGTATGATACGAATTTGATTATAACTAGATACGAATTTGAAAGTAACCTGACACACGAATACGAAATATAAACGACTCATATTCAGTTTAACTCGTCAATCCCAAATTTGACACCATCAATTTGTTTATTTAAGAATAAACACTTTCTCTATTTTCTCGTTTATATGGTAACACGAAATTAATATGTTTAACTAATATTATAGATATTAAATGTTAATTATTGTTTACTATTTATTAAGCACTAACATAATTATTATATAAAAAAAATATTTTAAAATATTATTATTATTATATTTATTTAAGTTAATTTTTAGTTTGTAAAAAAAATATGAGCATGAATTCAATTAAGTGAAAATAGAATATTAATGTTAAATTTTTTATTTAAAGTTTATGTAGGTCAACACGAATACGAACACGAACACGATATGAAAATAAACAAGTCAACTCGACATGACACAATTACTTAAATGAGTTAGGTTATGTTTGACTAATGTCCGATATGAACCTATAATGATTCAATACGAACTTGACACGATACGAGTCGACTCGACTGCCACCCTTAATCTTAGAAAATACAAAAAAAAAAATTAATTAAATATTTTTATTTTCCATCCATCCTACCAAACACAAAGAAAGAAAATATATAATTCTTCCTTTCCTTTTTTGAAGGATAAAAATTAAAAAATATATTTCTTATACTTTTCATATTTTTTACCAAACGGAGCACACGGGTTACTAAATAATGCTGTCGACTAAAGAGCATATGGTCTTTATCAAGTGAGTATGAATGGTTAAAATACTGAAATTGTTTTATTTTGGAATCTGAGACTGGACCGATATCGATACGGATATTACAGTTGTACTCGATATGTAGGACTTCCGTTCCAAACATAGAAAAATAGGTTAATAGTCAAATTTACCCCTATTTTGAATATAATGATTTCCTTGCAAAAACTGCTACTCTATGCTTTCTGATTGATGAGTGTGGGTGGGAATGTTCTTATCCTAAGCTTCCTCCAAAGCAAGCCTAGTCCTAGTTTCTTTACCCTAGGGCTATCTTTTGTCCGCCATTTTCATGACATGGTTTCAATTATTAAGGTTTTCCTCATCTCAATTCTAAATTATTAGATGAATTAAATTATTCATGTTAATCCCAAAAAGGAAAAGAAAAAGAAAAAGAAAAAGAAAATAGCTAGTGTTAATTGGACGAGCTGCATTAAAGTTCCTAAGATTTGCAACAATCACAATACACATCTCCTCTGGTGAGATGGGAACCTAATTACCTCTTGTCAGCTTTTATCTATATTTATTTATTATATCTATACTACTAATAAAAATATTTTAAGATGGATAAGTTTTGAATCTCTATTTTACCCTCATAGAAGATTGTAAAGACCACTATATTTTTTTACAATTAAATATTTAAATTATCATCATATACTTATATATTTAAATCTCCAAATTATCTATAACATATCTTTTAAGTATCTATTCTCTATGTATAAGTATCAATTTCTATTAATATTACCCTTAAAAAATATGTATCATTATATTTTCAATAAAGTGTCCAAAAAACCTTCAAAAACTCCATCAATCTAATATTTATTCATCTCACATGTAAAAATAACATTATGGTTATATATGTGTATTTTATTTTTCATCTAAAAATTAACCCTTTCATTTTTAAGATAAAAAATAATTGTATATATGATTTTTTAAAATCAATTTATGTTACATCAGTATAATTCTTCAGTCTCTATAAACTTTCTATGTTGTACTAAGATTTTATATAAAAATAGATATAGTAGTGTATTTTTAAGTATACTAGTATATTAAATCTTATCCCAATTAATCTAACTAATTCCTAATTATAGTAAGGTTCTAATGTGATTAGTATATTGAGAATTACTATTATTTTATTCAAAAAATTATAAGTGTAATCTTAATCAAATGAATTTCAAGGAATTTAATTTCTCAAACATCATTAAAAAATAAACTCAATCACAAAATTCTAAAAAAAAATAGAATTTTAACTATTTATTTTTTTAATCTTTTTTTTTTATTGTTAGAACAAAGAATTTTGTGAACATACAAAGTACGGGGGTAGAGTTAGATTAGAACTCTTGGTCCTAGGTCCATATCATTATCTCCTGGTTGTGCGCAGTAGCATTTAACTAGGACTCTTTCTCCTTAGTGCTTTATCACATACTCCTAAATATTCGGAGTTGTATCGTATTAGGGCTCTTACTCCTAGGTCATTATGTTAGCCAAGTAGGACTCGTCTAGTTGAAGTGGGCACGTAAAGGATGATAGGGAAGTACCCCCTAGCATCGTCGTTAGATGTCTATCGGTTAGTACTTAGGTGTCTTGGCCGTTGTCGATCGGCACTTGGAAGCTGTTGGTCGGCACTTGCCTTTCCTTGTTATGTTCCAGTCAACATTTGCCTAGTGGGAGACCCCACAATTACCCCCCCCCCATGCCTATTTTAATTGATCAAATCTATTGAGACATATTTTTGAAAAGTTTGGACTTCATGGGCCTTTATTTTTGCCTTTGGCTTCTTTTCGTTTAGGAAGCTAAGGCTTTAAATTCCCTTGGGCTTTGGAGATTGGTTGATAGAGGGAAAGGAGAAACATCCATTGTTACTTGTATAGGAGACTGACTTATTTTACTCATAAGCTAGTCGAGTGATATGAGTTGTTCAGGAGTCAAGCCAAGTTTGATAAGGTTAGCACAAACATGCTTGAGAAGCAACTTAAGGATTCTAGAGTACATAATGCCTTCATAAAGAAAAAAGTTATTGAGGTAGAGACTCGAGCTAGAAAGTTTCAAGAGAAACTTGCTAAGGTTAAGAGGGAGAATACTGCGATAAAGGAGCAAGTGAAAAATGTTGTCTATGATCATTACTCCAAGATCCTAGACATAGTCAAGAAAAAATATTCAAGAGAGAAGAACAAGTCCTTCAGAGATGGTTGAAGATGGGCTCTCAAGGCAGTCGAGATTAATGGGTTATATCCAGTTTGGGAAGACATTCCATGGCCTGAGAGTGACATCCTAATTCCTAAGATCACAGAGAAGTTCCTTGATGGTGTTTTGAGTGTTCTAATACCCGTATCCCCTATTCTGATTGAAGGGGGAGAGTCCCCACGAGTTGAGGCGTCTGATACTCTTAAAAAAGGCTAACTAGCCTACTCAAAAATCATAGAAGTAGTTGGTTGTCCGTTGAAGACTAAATAGCTTAGAGGGTAACCTTAAAGTTTGTATGAAGGCAAAGTAGCTTTGAAGGGCAACCGTGGAGGTTGCATAGAGGTGAAGTAGCCTTAAAATGCAACCACGAAGGTTGCCTAGAGGCGAAGTAATCATAAGGTGCAATCACGGAGGTTGACCAAAGGCGAAGTAGCCCTGAGGTACAACCACGAAGGTTGACTAGAGGCAAAGTAATCACAAGGTGCAACCACAAAGGTTGGCTTGAGGAAAAAAACCTTGAAGTGCAACCACGGAGGTTGGCTTGAGGTGAAGAAACCTTGAGGTGCAACTACAAAGGTTGACTAGAGGTTCAACCATAGTGGTTGGCTAGAGGCGAAGGAGCCTTGAGGTGCAACCACAGAAACTGGCTTTGAGTTGTAACCACGAAGGTTCGGTTGAAGCGAAGGGGCCTCAAGGTTCAACCATAGAGGTTGGCTAGAGGCTAGGCAGCTGTGGGACTCGTTTTTGGGTCGTGGCTTCTTTCGCCTCACATGGCTAAAAACTTTTGAGTTGCCAAAAAACTTAGTAGTTTTCCCACATATGACACCAATTGGGCAGAGAAAATTTTGCACTACGAGTTACCACCTTGTACGGACAAAGAGGACGATGAGAAAACCTTGAGTAACCTGCAAGACAAGAGAATACCTAAGTGAACTGATGGTCAAAGGCGACTAAAGAGACTTCAATGCTTAAATCAAAAAGCGAGTTAAAATATGTAGTGAATATGTTAGGATTGAGTGCCTTATTTGGTACCCGAAGGCCTTTATTTATAGTGATATGAAGATGTATCCCAAATGAACCCAAACTCTAGGTTGATTAACTCAACCTTGTCACCAGGTCTTAGAAGTAAGCGTAGAGTTAGATTAGGACTCGTTATCCTAGGTCCATATCATTATCTCTGAGTTGTTCGTAACAACATTTAACTAGGACTCTCGCTCTTTAGTGTCTCATCACCAACTCTTAGATATTCAGAGTAGTATCGCAGTAGGTCTTTTGGTACTAGGTCTATGACTCGTTTAGCAGAGGTTAGCAAGCAAAGGATGATAGTGAAGTACCTCCTAGGGCCCTGATTAAGTGCCTGCCGATCGGCACTTGGGTGCCTTAAAAGCTGTTGATCGACCCCTATCTTTCCTTGTTATGTGTCAGCCGACACTTGCCTAGTGGAAGAGCCCACATTTATTTTAACTAGGCGTTACACGTGAATAATTTTCATATACAAAAATTGATAAACACATGTTAGGTATATGTATTTCTGAATTAAATATCATCTCAAATTTATCAAACTTAATTTTTCATTGCTCACTTTCTATTATAGGATTATAAAAACTTTGTATGTTCCTAATATTCATTTTTTAACTATAAGAAGAAAGATAAAAAAATAGTAAAAGTTTTATATTTTTAGAATTTTATGATCGAGAGTAATTTTGTAGTGGTGTTTGAGAAATTAATTTTTTTGATTAAGATTATATTTATAATTCTTTGAATAAAATAAAAATAATTGTCAATTCATATTGAAAATTTATTATAATTAGGAATTAGTTAAGTTAATTGCTATAAGATTTAATATACCACTTTATAATATATATTATAAAGCATATTAAAATTCTTAAAAATACACCACAATTTTTTACATAAAATCTTAATACAACTTAGAAAGTTTATTGTGATTGAAGAATTATATTTATATAACATAAATTGATTTTAAGAAACTATATATATGATTATTTTTTTCTTAGAAATAAAACGGTTAAAGTTTTTGATGAAAAAGAAAATACACATATGTAGGTATAATGTCATCTTTTTATATGAGATGAGTAATATTAGATTGATGAAATTTTTGAAGGTTTTTTGAACACTTTATTAAAAATATATCGATACATATTTTTTAATATCCGAGTTGATTTTGCACCTCTCTAATCTTCTCGTCCCATTAGTTGGGGACATCCTCCGTTGGGTGGTTGTACTAGCTTCCATGATCACTATATTGGCTTTCCCCTTCGTCCTCCTGTGCAAGTGCATGAGGAGGGGGAACACGTGAGCTTCTTGTGCGCTGAGGAAGGATTGCTGGGTGTGGGGTGACCTGGCGTGGCCTTGGGACATTCTAGCTAGGGGCCCCGTGGTGGGGGGTTTCTTGGCCCCCAGAGGGGATAGGTTGCTACTCATCTCCTGTTAGAGGGAGTGGGGCTTCTCTCACGGGGTGAGGGGCGATGCCTCCCTAGGTGAGCATCAACTGTATGATTTGCTGATTTTGGTTTACCAGCAGCTCCATGGTCTGTAAGAGCTATTGCCCGACGACGGGAGTCGCCATAGCTGATGGTTCTGAAAGTGTGAGGGGAGAAGGAGCATCTTCCCGGTGGGCCGGGTTGTTGTCTCCTGATTGTTGACTCATCGATCTGGTCGTGATTGCCATGGATTAAAAGAGAGTAGAAAACTTAGTCGTATCCCACTGACGACGCCAAACTGATGATGCACAAATTAGTTTTGTGCAAATTTAACAGTCAAGTATATAAAGAGATGCAATTAATGAGCAATAAATAAGATAATCAATAGCAAAACAGTAAATAAGAGCAAACACACAGATATATAGTGATTCGGTCCGGACGACCTATTCCATTCTTGGGAACGGTAGCGATAGCCAGAGGTCTTTTATTGATGAACAAAGTAATCGAAGGAGTATGCTCTAGGAGAATTACAATGCTTTATGAGAGAGAAACTTGGTGTGCCGAGGGGTGTGTTGAGGTGTTAAGGTCTGTTGAGGTGCCTCTTCATATGGAGAGAGCTTACAATATATAGGTTTGGTGAGGCAGTGAGGTGAGGCGGTGATGTGAGAGAGAGGGTACTACTTTTTTTTTTATAAGTATAGTTAATGTAGGATTTGATTTCCATAAGTGTGTATCCCGATAGTCTCTCTCTCACATGCTCTTATCCTCTCGGGTTCCTTGGATCTTAGACTGGGTCGGATTGACAAAGTGGGCCTGGGCTGCCTTCTAGCTAACTTGGCCTTGCATAATTAATTGGGCTTGGCCCAGTTGGTTTTAGACTCATCAATATGAATTTTTGAATTAAATATCATCTCAAATTTATCAAACTTAATTTTTCATTGCTAAATTTTTATTATAGGATTATAAAAACTTTGTACGTTCCTAAAATTCATTTTTTAACTATAAGAAGAAGGATTAAAAAAAATAGTAAAAGTTCTATATTTTTTAAAATTTTGTGATTGAGAGTAATTTTGCAGTGGTGTTTGAGAAATTAATTTTTTTGAAATTTATTTGATTAGGATTATATTTATAATTCTTTGGATAAAATAAAAATAATTGTCAATATACAAATCATATTGAAACTTTATTGTAATTAGGAATTAGTTAAGTTAATTGGTATAAGATTTAATATACCACTCTATAATTTATATCATAAAGCATATTAAAATTCTTAAAAATACATCACAATTTTTTACTTAAAATCTTAATAAAACCTAGAAAGTTTATTGTGAATGAAGAATTTTATTTATATAACATAAATTAATTTTAAATTAATTCTAAACAACTATATATATGATTATTTTTTTCTTAGAAATGAAACGGTTAAAGTTTTTGATGAAAAAAAAACAACAACATATGTAGGTATAATGTTATCTATATAATAAAGTAGTTTACAATTCAAATCTCAAAAAATAAACAAAATGACTTTTGTTATACGCGGTTAATATTACTTTAAATTTTATTTTAAAGTTAATCTAACGGCCACTATTAACACCTTAAATTTAATAGGAAAAATAGGGCACTAAGGGTGTGTTTGGAGTGATTTTTTAAAAATACTTTTAAAAATTATTTTTCATAAATACTTAAAAAAAAAAAAAATACATTACTACAGCCACCACCACCACTACTGCCCCCGTTGCCTCTACCACCATTGCAGCCGCTGCCACCACCATCGCCCCTACCGCAGCCGTCACCACCGCCGCCGCCATCATCGCCGCTGTCACCACCACAATCACCATTGTCGTTGTCACACCCATCACCGCCACCACCATTGCAGCTGTTACCACCACCACCGGCCTTACCGCAGCCACCCCCACCACTCCCACCGCCACCACCGTCGTCGCCGCCGTCACCACCACCATCGCTGCCGCAACTGCCACCGCCGCCACCACCATCGCCGCTACCACAGTCATTGCCACCCACCACAACTATCACTATCTCCTACCACTACCACTGCCGCCCACCACCTCTCACCCCCACTACAAACCCGATATTTAAATTATTTTATCTCTTCTCTATGTTTATGATTTGATTTTTAATATGAATATAAATATGTTTATTATTTTTTATTTTTTATTATTTTGTGTCTTCCGGCACAGACAATAACTAGTCTTTGTATATGAGATAAGTAATATTAGATTAATGTAATTTTTGAAAGTTTTTTGAACACTTTATTAAAAATATAATGATACATATTTTTTTAAGGGTAATATAGACAATTAAAAGAGATGTTAGATGTAATTTAAAGATTTAAATATATAAAGATATGATGATAATTTAAATATTTAATTTTGAAAGAAAAGAGTGGTCTTTGCAATTCTTTATAAGAATAAAATAGAGAATCAAAATTTTTTATGTTAAAATAATTTCATTAATAATATAGATATAGATTTAAATTATTTGAGTCCGGTTACATAATAAATATGCATATATTTTCTTGAGATTAAGGTTATAATCCAGTGGGTAAGAGCTCATACCCTTGTAGGTGATGAGGGGGACGGGTGGGAGG
The DNA here is from genome assembly GCA_963454935.2 of Ilex paraguariensis. NCBI lineage: Eukaryota > Viridiplantae > Streptophyta > Magnoliopsida > Aquifoliales > Aquifoliaceae > Ilex > Ilex paraguariensis. Next base: position 396,430 of record CAUOFW020001613.1, read on the forward strand.
AGGAGGCGCAGGGGATTGCCTAGCCCATATAACTAGCCAAAGCGAAGGATAAATTACTCTTTGTGTCTCAAACTATGGCTCTGATATCACTTCAACCCCTTCGTTATTGATTTTGGAGGCAAAATAAAATAAATAATTGATATAACTTTGCATCAAATTGTAAGGATGTCTTTTATGGGAAGAATATAAAACTTATAATTATAATTAGATATATAATGTGAGAAATGTTGAAGTTAAGGAGACAATGAGAGGCAAGGACAAAAGTGAAGGGGTCGAAATATAACTCATTCAAAAGGAAAACAAGAAAGGACGTGTACCACACTCATATTTTTTAGCTACATACATACCTGCCCTAATGCAATTATTTTCATTAAAGGGCTATATTTTTGCGTATATTGTCTATAAATTGAGATCATTTTTATTACCCTTTTACTTAATTTTGACACGACGGTAAATCACCTATCATATATGGGTGTAAGGCTTATTTGTAAATAGTAGGCCCCACTATCATACATGGTAGATGATCTACCATTGAATAAAATTAAATAAAAACATAATAGAAATGATCTAAATCTATTGACTATAACAAGTTTTTGCTATTCGCATGAGACTAGTCAACACAAAAAAAAAAAAAAAAAAAAACAAAAGGGTACCACCCGAGTGCTATATCCACAGAAACAAGCATTTCCTATCAAAGATTATTCTATTCAAGTATCCATGATAAAAATAATTTATCTCATTGCCGTTGATAACACTCATCATCTTTTGACTAGTTTTTGACAGGTGCTACAGCTGATTAATGGGAGCCTCAATCACCATTTTGAGTTTTCTTGGCCTAAAAGACTTATTAATCAATCCATCTAATACCCTCCACAATTCTGATTGTTGATTGAACCTTTTCTGCATTATGTCCTGATGTGCCAAATGTAACCCAAATACTCGAATTAAAATTGGTGGTCCGTAGTGCATAAGATATCGCGTATAGTGGAGTTCAAAAGAGTTAGACAATAGATAGTTTTATCTTTATAATTATGTCGGGAGACTGTTTTTCCTGCTCAAATCCATGATGAATGGCTTATACAAATGGGCATTAGTTCTTAGTTTATTGGGTTTTGATTATTGAGTCGGATAAGTGCTGCATAGGCTCCTAAATGATTTTTTTTTTTTTTTTTTTTGAATATTTAGTTTATTCTTTAAGGTAGCTGTCTCCTTTTATGAAAAATGAATCTTTTGAGATCCGAAGTGACTTTTCACTTGCATTTTAGTTAGAATGCTTATTATATACAGGTAGATGATGGATACAAATAGGTGATGATTCTGTTTTGAATTAAAGCATACAAATGTTCCAACAAAGTTTGCTAGGGGGCCGGGTGTTGCAGCTTATAAGTCATATTATTTTTAATTACCGAGAACCATCTTAACCATATGTATGTTTAGAGTTATAGATGATATTGAGACGCACTCATTGTCTTGCAAATCATGTATGATACGTACCTCAGATCAAGACTTAAACTTGAAAACTCACGAGATCAACCGAGCTGCCCATATTGGTTTTGTAGGCCATATTTCTATAGCCTGGTTTGGACAGGTGTTCATGCTCACTTGGAGAGAGAGAGAGAGAGAGGTTTTAGATGTTGGCATCTCTAATATAGAATGACTTATTTGGAAAAAGATACTTAGACCCAAAAAAAAAATCCGAAACTTTCTTGCTTTAGGTAACACCAAATCTTGGTTACTATTTTCTTTTTGGCTATTTTTTGAGCCTATAAGACATAACTACCCCACCATGAATTTCTAACCCTAAATATTATAACTTTCCAAGTTTCATAAGATGTGTTCTTGTCTGCCATCATTTGGTGGGAGAAAATGCAAGTCTCCACCTAAGTTCAAAGTAAAAGGCAAGAAAAAAACTACTTATTAAATTCCTCCACCCATGTCAAAGTTAGGAATTTATATACTTTAAAGCAAAAGCTATGCATACACTATGATGCCCTGGTCGGCCATGATACCCCCAATGAAAAGAAACCCTTTAGTTTAACACACAAACATACTCTTTTTTTTTTTTTTAGCTCTTAATTTTTCATAATAATGTATAATGTTGAATTAGACTATGGTGTCAAACAATTACTTTCTAGTATCATATATACCTCCTTTTCTTGTCAGATCATGGAAAGAGTTTTATTATTTTATTGTTTTATTTTACATAATTATTTCCATAACCAATGACCATAAAAATATATTATACCGAAAAACTAACTTTTGGTACAATAGTCTTATGCCGCCCTTAATTGGTTTCTACTAACTTTTGGTATTTGTGCACTATGTAAAGCGCACTCACCTTTTAGAAAGACCTGGTTCTGTAAATTTAAAATGCAAATATTGGGGGCATTTGAGAATCCAGAATATATTCCGAGTCATAGGGCCAACAGTAATCCAACTTTAACCATCCCTACCTATGTTGTTGAGATGCTTTTTGCCACCAAGTTAATTAGGGAACAAAGAGTAACACAAATAGTATATCTTTGGTTTTGCATTTAATAAAGATCGTGTAATTGTTTTGTGCATAGCACCTGCACAGTTCTAACGCAATAAAACCTTGCATCGAAGTTGAATAACAGTTCATTTCTGATGAAACTCATGCCTTAAAATTTAAATCATAAAACATGGAAGGATATAGCTACACCCAGAATTTGGTGCATTGAAACATTTTGTTTTTGTATAATCAACAAATTGGGATGGTACGGAGATTGGCCCTCAAGTGCAAAAGATAATTGACTTTGAGAGTCGTCCATTGAGTAAGGTTGAAAGTCGGCCTTAGTTATCCTGTAATATCTAGTTTAAGGACTACCATTCGATATACAAAAATTACTCCAGAAATCACAAGCTGATTGGTGATGGTTCTTGAGCGTCTATGTGGTGATTAAAAGATAAATGACTCTTATACACCAATAATAATTGAGTAAAAAACATTAGGAGCATTAATTCAGAGCTATAAAAAAGCATCTTATTCATAATGTTGCATCATACAGTACTAAATTTATACATCGCGATTAGCAACGGACAAACAATGGCTGATCATGGAGACCCAAAGGTACAGTGTTGCTTTTATATGTAAAAGTCGATCCAAAGAATTTTTTTTTCAATAGGTTTACACACAGCTCGACTAATCTTCTCTTTGGTTCGGTCAAAGACAGACTATCTACGCTGGGACTAAGATATTCATAAGGGATAAATCTCTCATGGTCTTTCCCCAAATGATCATTGCTAAAATTCGAACTCAAGACATCTGAATTGACAACTCGTCCTTGTTACTACTTGAACTACCATTGAATTTGATTCAAAGATTTAAATCCCTAAATTACATCCTATGTCAATTTTTCCCAATAAGAGATTGTGTATTACGAATTCAAGTAAGACATATAAGTGAGTCATCAATTAAAAGATACGAAGTGGATTTGGATACCATACTGAAGATACGAGCACACCCACCAAAACCAGCTGACATTTTTTGTGAGAATAAAGCAGCAACTCATTGCACAATAGAAAGAAGGGTTTAATTATAATTTATCTCCTCCAACTATGTCTCTTGTTGAAATTAGTTTTATAAGATTTCAAATGTTGTAATTTGTCCACTCTAAATTTTAAGCGGACTAAATTGACTGACAACAATAATTGGGACATGAAAGTACCATTATACTCTTCATCTTGTACATTATTTTTCATATTTGTTTCTTGAGATATTAATTTTATCCCTAAAAAATAAGGAAATGGAAAAGTCAAGAAAAAAAAATTCATCTGTTAAGCTCAACACAAACACACTGGACAACATCATATATGCCTTCACCTTCGTCTCCATCCCCTCCTCCACCTAACACGTATACACACGTGCACATATGCGCACATACACACACATTTTCTCGTTTCTAATGGTAATTATATATTTTTAATAAAGTAAATATCATGTGAATCTCATATTATAATTTACGTCATTTTTTATAATCTAAATTAGTTGTTGGAGTTAATTGCAAAATATTCATACTTAAAGGGGTAATTTGGTGAAATTAAAACTTGAAGGGGTGAATGATAAATTATCCAAAATTAGAAGGGTTATTTGGTAATTAACCCAAGAAAGAAGTTGCAGTGCAATCATAGATCGTTTAAAAAAACACACGTGTCAAGGTGGAACGTGTTTCGATTGCTTGAAGGCTCCATCAATAATGGTTATGAAGGACAACTCACGATTGCATTAGGCTGTTGTCATTCCATTAATATTTTATGCACCCAAGTGTCTCGCCCAAATCCTGAAAAAGATCCTTTTGATGAGCTTCCTCCTTTTTCTTTTTCTTTTTCTTTTTTTTTTTGGGAACAAGTATGAGCTTGTTTCAGGGAAGATCGTACGGTGTTTATTATCCATCAAGACTTCAACTACATTTTATACAATTAATTTTATTACCCAACATTTATCTAATATTACATATAGTAAGTTGAATTTTTAACTTTTAAAAACAAAATATTTATAATTTTGCTCAAACATATAATATTATCTGCATGACCCTCAATATCAAACAATTCAACTTACACATTTCTTAATATCAAACAACCCTATTAATCCTCACTCTACCTCTCTCTCTTTTCTCTATATTACATCTCTCTTTATTTTTTTTCTATTCACTTTAATTTTAAATAATATTATTTGAAAAAAATAAAGAACTATATTATTTTTATTTATTTTAATATTACAAAGTATTTTCAGGTACATGTTATTGCTGGTTCACTTATATAACATCAAGGTGCTATATACCGCTCTTTGATCAAGATCACTGTTGTGGGACAATGCTTGATTACCACCGGAATCCAGATACACTGGGTGGTCTTTCTAACAGCTGCACTCACACATCTATATTTATTATAATCTTCGGATTAATACAAAGTTTTAATATTTGACGAAGTTCATAATCAATTCAATAATTATAGTGAATTAGGTTAATAATTAGGACAATAAATTAAGTTCAAATAACATTACTTTATATATATATATACACACAAATTATGAATAACCCATGTCTGAAGACAAAATGTAATGTGAATAGTTTTGTGAGAGATGTTGGTAGTCATTTGATGAATTTATTTGAGATCGTCGGATTGACTTGTTAAAGGCTTCTCTATTTTATATTATAGATATACTAGTTATTGCATGTGCCTGAAGGCACAAAGTAATAAAAAATATATTTGTATTCACATCTAAAATCAAATAACAAATATAGAAGAGAGAGAAAAGAATTTAAATACCGATTATAGTGAGAGAGAACAATGGTAGTGGTGGTGGATGGCAGTGGCGATGAGGGGGTGGCAATGTCGGTGGTGGTGCTAGTGGTGATGATCGTTAGGGGTGGTGGTAAGGCGATAGGGATAATGGTGGTAAGGGTGATGGTTGGACAGTGACGATAGTGGTAGGGTGGTGGTGGGGGTGGAGGTGACGGTTGTGGTGGTGATGGTGAGGGTAGTGGGGATGGTGTTGGTCGGGCGGTAGAGGGTGGCGGTGGGATGGCGGCAATAATAATGGGGACGATGGTGATAGTAAGGGATAGTTGTGGTTGTTGTGACAGAGGTGGTGTTGAGATGGCGACGACCATGGCAGGACAGTGGCAGTGTTCTTAGGGTAGTGGTGGGGTGACAACGGTGGTGATGGTAAGAGGTAATATGGTGACGATAGCGACAATAGTGGTAAGGGGTGGGAGGTGGTGGTAGTTATGATGGTGATGGTGATAGTGGTTGGTGGGGTGGTGGTGGTTGAGTGGTGACATTGGTGGTGTTGGAGTGACGATAGGGATGTGGTAGTTGTAGTAGTAGTGGTGATGATGGTGGGGGAGGGGGTAGTTTGGTGGTGGGGTGGGGTAGGGTGGCAGTGGTGGTAATGGTAATGGTGGTGGGGGCTGGTGGTAGTGGTGATGGTGGTAGGGCAATAGAGGTGATGGTGGTAGTGGTGGTGGTGGTGGAGTGGTTTCAAACACTTCTTTTTTTAAAAAGTATTTATGAAAAATTACAAGTATTAAAAATACTTTAAAAAAATTATCTCAAACATATTCTTAGAGACCTATTTTTCCGATTAAATTTAGAGTGTTAATATTAGCTGTCGAATCAACTTTAAAGTAAAATTGAAAGAGATCTTAACCGCGAATAACAAAAGTCATTTTATTTAATTTTTTGAAATTTGAATTGTATTGTGTTTTATTATATAGATATACACACACAGAAAGAAGGATCTTGATGTTGTCCCCGTTTCACTTCTTTGGTATCATTCTCAAAAATGATTCTCAATCACACAGACACACACATATATGTGTGTGTCTGTGTGTTATTTTGAATTATTTGTAATCATTGATCATAAAATTAATAAAATAGAAAAGATATGGTCCCAAATAATTATTTGTGGGCATCAAATTCTAACTCATCAGTATCTTAATGTCTTTGTTTGGTGCAGGAAAAGAGAATCCACTTGCGCATGTTTGCATGATGGATGAAAAGAAAATTCTGTACGTTACTGAGGCCACTTAAAGGATGAAAAAATTGTGTAGATTTGAGTTTGCTTTCATTCCCTCAGAGAAAACTATCATTCCTGCTTTAACTATATTATTGCGCATATTCATTACGCAATACGGTTCTAGTGTAAAATCATTGCAAGCGTACAAAGAATGACACTGCCATCAAATAATGGAATAATGAAGTTTGTAAGTGTAAAGTTACATTTCTATTCCTGTCTAAGTCGTCTCCGATATACTTTTCACCTATTTCTCTAAATGGGTCGTTATGTCTCAAATAGTTGTGTGACACCAATTTAAATTTATGGAAAATTGTGAGTAGATACCCCGTGGAGGATTTTTGTTTTTTAGAGAAAAGACCTTGAAAAAATATGTTGTAGATAAGTGTCACTAGGTTCAAATGTATTGTAAAGAGATACACAATGACATTTTTTTTTATTTTTGTCTTTACCACAATATTATTTTCCTATTTTTATTGTGTTTGTATTTTGACAGTTACTTATGACACGAGATTTGGTTTTATTGATACGTAGTTTCCTAAATTGAAAGATTTCCTTTTTTTTTTCTTGAATTTTGAACGTCTAACTTATTCGTAAACAATGAGAGATCTAAACAAAACCAATGCCTATTTTGAAGTTGGGGTCATCATCTTTAATGCGACATTACAACGATACATGACAGTGTAACATCCTTGGAATTCTTCCGAACTTTCCACTAGAATTCTTTCTAAAATACATTTTAACGTCGGAATTCTTACTAACTTCTAATGCACCCCATATAACCTCTCACAATGTTTTTCGATTTTTTGAATTCAATGGTAACTTTAATTTGACCTAAAAATATTTAGAAACTTACTTAGCCACCCTTCTCAAATTTAAACGCCGCTGACCATAAATTTGACCTAAAACTCAATTCGCTCGAGACTCAAGCTTCATGATCCATCTTTCTCTAAATTATTTATTTCTACTCTTACAACATATATAGTTCATTTTTATGTCATTACATATATAAGCAATACAAAATAATTACATCAATATATTAAGATAAATACGTGGGGCTTTACATAAATATCCCCCACAGGCATCACACTACCCATAAAAGTGGGGAAATGAAATACAAACAAGGGCTCTCCTTGGGCTATCGGTGGTTAATCCCTGACATCAACTTCCTTGGGTGATCGGTGGGCAATTCTCGGTATCATCATTAACTATAGATAGACACTGGCTAGCAGCTTCAATAAAAGGTGTTAGATCGCTCTACTGAAGGAAAAGCATGCTTGGCCTCTTGATTGCTCTAAGAGTGCATCCTGGGAAGATTAGAAAGTAATGAAGGGAATTTAGTTCAGCCCAACTACCTTAAATACTGATCCATGCACTAAGAGTTTGCTACGTAAGACTTAATTGTGGCTTATATGATTTTTTGGCAGATATTTACTGATGACTAATTAATCGGTAAATTGGTTGGGTTAAGATAATGATAATGTAGTCAATCACAAGCTAACCGGGTAACTAATGTTTTCTGATTGGTCAATGAGAAATAGTAGTTTCTTGATATCTTACTTTGATAGGAAGTGGAGTTCAAGTTAATCTAAGAAATCGGTCTTCTCTCTACCTATAAATATGCACATGCCTCATTAATTTGTGTATCTTACGTTAAAGGTTAGGAGAAAGAAACTGTATTTTTAAGCTATACCAAAATAATGTTCTTCTTGTTTAAGAAACTAAAGGTTTACATCAATGGCTTTAGGTATATGAATTATGACATTTAATTCCATATAATTGTTATGTGAAAATCATGTTTGTTCTAGTTCTTGGAATTAGGATTTGATTATTATTCGATCAAATTAAATAGTTTTACAATATTTGCCTATCCATCCTAGCTCGAATTGAGCCCAAGAGGCTCATTATAAGCTCAAGGGATCCAACCTAGCTCAAATTGAGCTCAAAAGGCTCATTAGCAGCATAAGACATCTTGCCTAACTTGGATTGAGCTCAAGAGGCTTATTAGGAGCTCAAGGCATCCAACCTAGATTGAGCCCAAGAGGCTCATTAGCAGTATAAGGCATCTCATTTAACTTAGATTGAGTTCGGCTCAACAAAAGCAAAAGGGCGTTCAACCTAGCTCAAATTAAGTCTAAAAGGCTTACCAGTAGAAAATTAGAGTTTTGCAACTCTAAACTAAGCTCGAATTGAGTCTACTTCACTTAACAAAAGCCAATTAGAACTTTTCAGCCCAACACTTAGCTCAAATTGATTTTGTACATCTTTGATGGGAAGATATCATGTTCATAGTACTTTATAAACTGTCCTTTCTTAGTCTCCTTATTGTTCAAAGAAGGGGCAGGGGGCTTAAATTAGCTGGTAAAGATAATTTGAGCTTGAGTGACTAATTATCGTAAGAAAATTTTGGTGTTGGAAGAAAACTCTTTGATTTAAGTGGTGGAAGAGCAAAAAGTATTGAGGTGGAGAAGGAATCAGTGAGGTCTTGACGAACATAGTAATCAAATTGCCAACAACTAATGCATTGGTTCCTTTATAATGGGTCAGAACTATTTGTGCTTTCAATTTTGTAGATGATTGCTATGATGGGAAGCTCTTCACAACCTTCCTATGTTTTGTGAGTCTACTTGACTCAACAAAAGCAAATTAGGGCTTTCCAACTCTTCACTTATCTACAATTGAGTCAACTTTGCACAACAAAAGGAAATTAGAGCTTTCCAGCTCTACACTTAGCTTGGATTGAGTCTACTTGACTCAACAGAAGGAAATTTGAGTTTTTCAGCTCTTCACTTAGCTACAATTGATTCTGCTTAACTCAACAAAAGAAATTTAAAGTTTTTCAGCTCTTTACTTAGCTACGATTAAGTGTACTTGACTTAATAGAAGCAAAACAACTATACATTTAGGTCAGATTGAGTCTACTTGACTTAATAGAAGCAAATTAGAGCTTTCCAACTCTTCACTTAGCTAAGATTGAGTCTACTTGAGTTAACAAAAGCAAATTAGAGTTTTCTAGCTCTACACTAAGCTCAGATTGAGTCTACTTGAGTAAACAAAAGCAAATTGGAGCTTTCCAATGCTACACTTAGTTCTGATCGACTCTACTTGACTCAACAAAAGCAAATTAGAGTTTTTTAGCTTTACACCTAACTCAGATTGAGTCTACTTGACTTAACATAAGCAAATTGGAGCTTTTTAGCTCTACACTAAACTCAAATTGAGTCTACTTAACTCAATAGAAACAAATTATAGCTTTTCAGCTCTACACTTAGCTCAAATTGAGTCTACTTAACTCAACAGAAGCAAATTATGGCTTTTCAACTCTACACTTAGCTCAAATTGCACCTACTTGACTCAATAGAAGCAAATTAGAACTTTTCAACACTTCACTGAACTACGATTGAGTCTACTTGGTTCAACAAAAATAAATTTATGTTTTTCAGCTCTACACTTAGCTCAGATTGAGTCTACTTGACTCAACAGAAGCAAATTAGGACTTTCCACCTTTACACTTAACTCGAATTGAGTCTACGTGACTCAATAGAAGCAAATTAGAGCTTCCCGTTCTTCAGTAAGCTAAGATTGAGTCTACTTGGCTCAAGAGAAAAAAATTAGAGCTTTCAAGCCTTACACTTAGCTCAGATTGAGTTTACTTGACTCGACAGATACAAATTAGATTTTTTCAGCTCTACACTTAGCTCGGATTAAGTCTATTTGACTCATCTGAAGTAAATTACAGCTTTATAGCTCTTTACTTAGCTACGATTAAGTATACTTGGCTCAGTAAAATCAAATTAGAGTTTTTCAATTCTTCACTTATCTTGGATTAAGTGTACTTGACTCAACAAAAATAAATTAGAGCTTCCCAGCTCTTCACTTAGCTACGATTGAGTCTACTTGACTCCACTGAAGTAAATTAAAGCTTTCGAGCTCTTCATTTAGTTTGGATTGAGCCTACTTGAATCGGGAAAAAATCAAAACACACTCAGTCTAGCTCAAATTGTGCCTAGGAAGCTCAATAGCAGCAAAAGGTATTCAGCCTTACTCGGATTGAGTCCAACAGGCTCAATAGTGGCAGAAGGCATTAAGCTTAGCTCAAGTTGAGCTCGAAATAGTCCACTAAAAGCTCCTAATAGCTCGCCAATAAAACAAAGAGCTTAATGAGCCATGTCAAATGCCTAACAACTCATCACTAGAAAGGAGATCTACTGGCAAAGATAAATGCTTAGTAGCTTGCCTTCAAAGCAGAAGTCTTAAAACATGTTGGCACCAATATACAAGACAATGACTCACATGCCACATGCGCTAAGCTGGACTGGGGGCTACTGATGAGGGAAATAGTGACCCACTGTGAAAGTCCATTTGCCTATTTTTAGCCCAGCCCAGCTTGTAGAAGAGCCCTAGTCCAAGTCAAAGAAGGATGGAAAAATACACCACGTGGGATAAAACCAATCCTCTATATAAGGATAAGGTGAACGTCCATTCAAATGGTTAACTATCTAATCTGAATTGAGGATTAGGAAGCTAGAGTCCAATTCTAGTACAACTTTATCATTGAACAGGCCTAGGGGTGTCCATGGCCAGGCTAGGCCTATGAAATTTTGTTCAAGATGGGCCTGGATAGAGTAGGACCAAGCCCATATCCAGGTGAGTTATTGGACAAGTCGGACCTGGATTTAGGTAGGGTTAGGCTATCTCCAACCAAACTTGCAACTCACTAAGTAGGCCTTTTTTTTCTATCTCTCTCTCTCTCTCTCTCTCTATATATATATATATTATAACACCCCAAAATCCACCCAGGAAGGCCTTACTATCTATAATCATTCATATCATATGAACAACTAAATGAAATCCATAATTAAAAGAAATTTCATTCGTCATCCATAAAAACTAAAGCACCATCCAAAAATAAATATGCCAAACCATGGCATTTAGCTCCAAAAATAAATGTGCCAAACCATGACATTTACATCCAAAAGACTAAATATTATCTTGTAGCGGAATAAGTAAAACAATATACTTAACATTGTCTCAAAATTAACCACCCAGTCTAGAACATAAAGAAAGTAACTCTAACGTTCCACCTCAGGATCCCCGTCCCCTTCTTTTTGAGCTTCCCAATGCACCTGCTCCTCAAATCCAAGCTCTTCCTATTACCCAAACTCTAAAGAAAAATGTTGTTTGTTGGGGGTGGGGTGAGCACTAAGCTCTGTAAGAAAATCCTCCCAAGCTAGAACAACGTTTTGAAAACGTATACAACAGGTCGGTCTCATTTTACAAATATCACATATAATTTTTGAAATAAAACTTTGACATTTCATCAGATCTCAAGTTTACGCAATATCAATAAATTAAATGAAGAAGTAAAACTAATTTTCAAACAATAAACCATTACCCACATTCTATCTCAGGTATGTAGTAATATTTCGCAAGAATATACACATTGAGAATATCTTGTCCCACACACACCCACCCAATCCTCGTAAGAATACATAACTTTAGGAAGGGTGTATACCGATGCATCGGTAGTGACGAATCCAACCCAGAAATAGTATACTAACTCTCAGTCTCAATACCTGTGGGCGAATAATGGTTTGGTCCTTATAAGGCATCAACCCTACTACGAGTGGTAGGGAACCTTCAAACTCACTAGTAGTAAGAAACACATCTACCCACTTTACGATACTTGGTCAACGGTCACCCATGTTCATCAAAATATCCACACAAGAGATACAATACCAAACCAATTTATCAAATCACAAGTAAATCAAGAACCATAATTCTACAGGTATTTTTCAAATTGAACCACTCAAGAAAAATAAACAAGAGATGATCAAGAAATATAATTTTATTGTTGAAACAAAAACACTAAAGTTTTTTAATCCAGAACAATGGAATATCAAGATTCAAAATCTCTATTTCTTGAAAACTAGGGTTTTGGTCACAAGAATAAGAATCTTTATGGCTATCAAATATAACTTTATCCAAGACATGATATATTTGTAAGAACATCAAGAAGCAAGGATTTCATAACATGTAAATAAACTCTAGCCTCAATGAACAAAATTAGGAAGAAACTCCTACCTTAATTTTGTAGTTTTTTGTAAGAAATGGAAGGTTTGATCTGTTCCAATTTGAAAATTCCCCCCAAATCTTGTGTTTCTCCCCTTCTTTCTTGGTCTCCATGGCCCTCTAGGGTTTGAAATGATGAAATGGAGTTAAGGGAGCTGTCCTTAGGTATCTATAGTATGACAAACAGTCCACTCAGAATCGTAACCTCACGTTCGAACGTCATAATAGTGTTCGAACGTTAGTTGCTCCTAGTACTTTTGTTTTTCCATCAGAGTTCTATCAAACACAAAAGTGCTGGGATGTACTATTGTTCGAATAGATCTTCACGTTCGAACGGACTCTTATTTTGTTAGCTGAAATTCCAACGAAGTTTTGGCCTATTTAGAGGTTGATTGGAAAAATGTTTGTGAAATACTCTTTTGTAGCACTGAAAGTCTAGTGTCTACTGTAAAAATTTTAGATCAAATGGACATTAGAGCAAAAAGTTATGGATAATGGGCCTTTGGTCCAATGGTACTCATTGTCTTGTAAAAGCTTTGTCTTCTTGAGGTCAAGGGTTCAAGTCCCCCTCCATCTTCCCCTTCTCTTCCCCCCCCCCCCACACAAAAAC
>CAUOFW020001613.1:409962-438044 GCA_963454935.2 Ilex paraguariensis
CCCCCCCCCCCCAAAAAAAAAAAAGAGAAAAAGTTATAGTCCAAATACTAAGGTAGTGTCAATATCCTTCTCACCCAAAATCTATCAAAAATGTGTTTTAGCTCCAGAATACTTCATAACTTCTACTACATACCCTATTACATCGCCTAACATTTTTATTTCTACTCTTACAATCTACATAGTTCATGCATACATCATTACATATATTAGCATTTTAAAATAATTAAGTTATTATGTAAAGATAAGAATGTGGAGATTTACAATCCACTCCCCTTATAGAAAGTTTCTTCCTCAAAATTTACCTTCAATAGAGAGTAAATGAGGGTACTTGTCTCGCATTTGTAGCTCTGGTTCCCAAGTAGCTTCCTCCATCCCATGATGTTGCCACAAAACTTTCCCCAGTTGAATTACTTTTTTGCGAAGCACCTTCTCCTTGGTATCAAGAATCTTCACTGATTGTTCTTTATATGTTACTCCATCTTGAATTTCAATTCCCTCCAAATCAATGACATGCGTTGTATCAGATCTGCACTTTCTTAACATTGACACATGGAACACGTCATGTACCCTTGAAAATTGGACTGGTATAATCTAAGTTGGTATGCCACTTTGCCCACAACTTTGATCACTTCAACTGTTCTAGTGTACCTTAGGGCTAATTTCTCCTTCTTGCCAAATCTAAGCACCCCCTTTTTGGGTGACACCTTAAGGAACACATAGTCCCCATCTTAGAATTCTAATGGTCTTCTTTTTTCTATCTGCATAGCTTTTTGTCTACTTTGAGTCATACATAGTCTTTTCCTAATTAGTTGAATTTTCTCAATAGTCTCACGAACAATTTCTGGCCCAAACAAGCTACTCTCTCCAGCTTCTAACCAACAAGTTGGGAACCTTGGTCTTTCGTACAGTGTCTCATAAGGAGCCATTCCAATACTTTCCTGATAGTTGTTGTTATATGCAAATTTCACCAATGGAAGATGTTCACTCCAACTACCTTTGAGGTCAAGAACACATGCCCTCAACTTATCTTCCAAAATTTGGATCACCTTCTCAGATTGTCTTTCTGCCTGAGGATGAAAGGTTGTACTGAAATGTAGCTTTGTTCCCAATGCCTTCTATAAGCTCTGCCAGAATTTAGCCATAAAGCAACTATCTTGATCAGACATAATTGACAACGGTATCCAATGTAACCTCACTATCTCCTGAATGTATAACTGGTTTAACGTTACCAAGTTATATGTGGTCTTAACAGGGATAAAGTGGGCAGTCGTTGTCAATCTATCAACTACCACCCAAATTGCATTATGATCCTTGACGTTCTTGGGTGATGCCAACACAAAATCTATAGTAACATGGTACCACTTCCACTCACGAATTGGTAAGGATTGGAGTGAACCTCCTGGTCTTTGATGCTCAATCTTTACCTGTTGGCACATTGCGCACTTTGCAACATACTTAGCCATGTTTTGTTTCATCCCTTTCCACAAATATTGACACTTCATGTCTCTATACATCTTAGTATTACATGTATGTATGGAGAATTTTGAACGATGACACTCACCCAACATTTCTTCCCTTATTTGGTCATTGTTTGGTACACATAGTCTTCCACAAAACTGTAACTCATCATTATGTATAAACCAGTTCTTAACAATATCATTCCTCTCCAATGTACTCCAAATAGTTCCCAACTCTGTATCTAATCGTTACAACTTTACAATCCTTTATCGGAGAATTGGTTAAGCTACAAGATTAAATAAGCATGATCGATCATCTTGTCTATCCACTAATAGATCAAATTCCTCCAAAGCATCACTCATCTTCCACCTATTAACAGCAAGAACATTGATTTCACCCTAAGACTTTCTGCTAAGTGCATCTACTACTACATTAGCCTTTCCTGGATGGTAGTTGAGTGTGAAATTGTAGTCTTCTAGATATTCAATCCACCTTCTTTGCCGAAGATTCAAGTCTTTCTATGTGAATATATACTTGAGACTTTTATGATCAGAAAACACTTGAAACTTTTCTCCGTACAGATAACATCTCCACAACTTAAAAGAAAAAACCACATCAGCAAGCTCCAAGTCGTGAGTGGGATAGTTCTGCTCATGAATCTTTAGTTGTCTCGAGCCATAAGCAACTAGTTTACCTCTCTGTATTAGCACACATTTCAAGCCTCACAATGAAGTATTTGTGTAAGCATCGTATCCTTTCCCACTGCTCATAATAATGAGGACATGAATTGTTGTCAATCTTTCCTTCAAGGTGCGAATCGCTAGCTTTGAGAACCCTTCCACAAACTTCCAAAAGTAGCCTACGAAGCCCAGGAAACTATGTATCTTTGTCATATTCCTCGGTGGTTCCCACTTCATGACTATTTCAATCTTTGCGGGGTCAACAGCTACACCCTATTCTAACACAACATGGCCAAGGAATTTCACTTCCTTCATTTAGAACTCATACTTACTCATCTTAGCATATAACTTATACTTTCTCAATGTCTGTAGCACTATCGAAATATGGTGTTTATGTTCCCCTGGTGTCCATTAATAGATTAATATGTCATCAATAAACACAATAACAAACTGATCTATACACGGTCAGAATACCTAGTACATCAAATCCATAAAGGCTGCAGGAGCATTAGTTAGTCCGAACGACATTACAGTATATTCTAAATAACTATACCTGATACGAAAAGTTGTCTTAGGAATATTCTTTTCCTTGATCCTTAATTGATGGTACCCTATGCGAAGATCAATCTTGGAGTAATACTTAGAACTCTTCAATTGATCGAATAAATTTTCAATTCGTGGCAATAAGTATTTATTCTTCATAGTCACTCGATTCAACCTCCGGTAATCCGTGCATAACCGAAGTGTTTCATCATGCTTCTTCACAAAGAGGATCAGGGCTCCCCAAGGTGAAGTGTTTAAACGGATAAACCCAATAGCCAATAGTTGGTCTAACTGCTTCCTTAACTCCTTCAACTTCAAAGATTTCATCCAATAGGGAACAATGGATATGGGTTCAGTTCCCGGATATAGAATAATTGTAAACTCAAACTCTCTTTTTGGGGGGTAACTAGGGTAGTTCATTTGGGAAGACATCCAAAAAAATTGACATTATCAACACCACGTCTGAATGTGATTTATCTCGATCATTTCCTATTAAGCTAGCTAAGAAACTCAAATTGCTCCCTGCCTTAAATTTCAAGAATCTATTACCCGTAGTGCGAAATGGGTGGAAAGAATTTTGCTCATTAGTGAAACTAAAAACTAATCCTCCCAGTAATTGAAATAAAATCCGTTTACGAAAATAATCCATTACCGCATGGAAAGTGGACAACAAATTTATCCCAAAAATTATGTCATAACCCTTCATGTCTAATGCAACCAAGTCTACAATCAATTCTTACTACCCAATTCGAAGCACACAACCTCTACACACCCTTCTAGTATCCAATCGTTCACCCTTAGGCATGTCAATATTCAAGGCATTTTCTAGATTTTCAAGTTTTAATCCCAATTTAATAGCATATGTAGTACGTATGAAGGAATGAGTAGCACTAGGATCAAATAAAATACGTACCCAAGAGTTATAGAGAAGAACAGTATCTCCCACAACTGCATTGGAAACATCTTCCTCTGATTGGGTCAAAGCAAAAACTCTTCCTTGATTGGCACCACCTGGTGCTATAACTCTTAATGATTTCTGTTGTGGTAGCTTATTTGTATTTACCTGTCCTTCCGTTTGGGTATTCTTTTGGGGCAAAAAAATTGGACAATGATTCCAAATATGCTCTAGACCTCCACACGCAAAGCAGGCTCATGGGTCTACTCCTATCCTCTCCGATAAGCCTCCAACTCCTTGAGTTATCTGAAATCTCTGTCCAACCACCTGGTTTGGATGACGTTATGGTGCCGCCCTCTGCAGTCCACTGCTGCTAGCACCAGTCCTGATCAGACTTCCCCTCACAAAATTCTGTTGCCGCTGGTTGTCCTCTATGTCTCTCTCCACCAGTATAGCTCTATCAACTAGATCCCCATAGTCCCGGATCTTGTGAGCCACAAGCTTCTCTTTGATGGTAAGCCTTAAGCCTTACTCGAATTGTTTAGCCCTCCTGGCCTCAATAGATATGAACTCTGTGGCATAGCGGGATGGCTCACCAAACTTTCTGTCATACTCTGCCACCGTCATGCTACCTTGTCTTAGAGCCAAAAAATCTGTACTCATTTTGTCCTTGACCGATTCAGAAAAATACTTGTCTTGAAAGATCTGATCAAACTCCTCCCAGGTAAAAGCATCAATGCTCCTCATTCTTTTCACCGAGTCCCACCAATGATTTGCCTCCCCTTCTAACAAATATGTAGCTAGGCCGACCCGTACATCCTCTGCAACTCCCATGCTATCACACATTTTTTTTACCCTGTGAATTCACTTATCCGCATTCAAAGGGTGACGCTTCCTTGGAAAGTAGATGGGCGTTCCCTCAAAAATTTTCTAAGAACTATCATCATTCTATTTTCGTCCCCGTTGCCTAGTGTAGGAGCTAATTGTTGAACCCCCTCCAGTTATGGTTGTTGTTTCCATTATGGGATTGTATCAGAGTGGTTAACTTTCTTAGGCATTGATAAATACCATTCAAGGCATATGGAGTTGGTGGATTTGCTTGACCTCCATGTCCACTTTTATGGCCTCGTTCACCGTCCATTCTACACATCAATTTACAATTTAGTTTCCTTAATGTACTAGAAACTTTAACTATCACTTTAATCTAAAGCATAAGGCTTGTATAAGATTTAAATCAACAGTTTCATTCAACCTAGTCATACTTCTCTATGGGTAATCTATAACCTATAGCTCTCATGTAAGACCTAATTCCTAAGCTCTGATACCAAACTTGTAACACCCCAAAATTCACCCTTGAAGGCATTGCTATCTATAACCATTCATATCATGTGAACAACTACATGAAATCCATAATTAAAAGAAATTTCATTCACCATCCATAAAAACTAAAGCACCATCCAAAAATAAATATGTCAAACCATGACATTTACCTCCAAAAATAAATATGTCAAACTATAACATTTACTTCCAAAAGACTAAATATTATCATACAACAGAATAAGTAAAATAATATACTTAACATGGTCTCAAAATTAACCACCCAGTCTAGAACATAAAGAGAGTAACTCTAAACTTCCACCTCAAGATCTCCGTTCCCCTCTTTTTAAGCTTTCTAATGCACTTGCTCCTCAAATCCGAGCTCTTCCTCTAACCCAAACTCTGAGAGAAAAATGTTGTTTGTAAGGGGTGAACACTAAGCTTTGTAGAAAAATTCTTCCACACTAGAACAAGGTTTTGAAAATGTATACAATAGGTCAGTCTCATTTTACAAATATCACTAATAACTTTTGAATTAAAACAATGACATTTCATTAGATCTCAAGTTTACGCAATATTAATAAATTAAATGAAGAAGTAAAATCAATTCTCAAACAATAAACTATTATCCACATTGTATCTCAGGTATGTAGTAAGACTTTGTATGAATATACACATTGAGAATATCCTGATCCACATGCACCCACTCAATCCTCGCAAAGATACATAACTTTAGGAAGGACGTATACTGAATCATCGACAGTGACGAATTCAACCCAAGAATAGTATACTAGTCCTCAGCCTCGATACCTGTGAAAAAATAGTGGTTTGGTCCTTGTAAGGTACCAACCCCACTACAAGTGGTAAGAAACCTTCTAACCCACTCGGAGTAAGAAACGCATCTACCCACTCTACGATTCCTGGACAAGGTCATCCACGTTCATCAAAACATCCACACAGGTGATACAATATCAAACCAATTTATCAAATCACGAGTAAATCAAGAACCATAATTCCACAGGTATTTTTCCAACTGAACCACTCAAGAAAAATAAGCAAGAGATTATCAAGAAGTATTATTTTATTGTTGAAACAAAACATTAGAGTTTTTAAATCAAGAACAATGGAATATCAAGATTTCAAATCTTAATTTCTTGAAAAATAGGGTTTTGGCCACAAGAAAAAGAATCTTTATTACTATCAAAGATAACTTTATCCAAGACATGATATGATTTGTAAGAACATCAAGAAGAAAGGATTTCATAACATCTGACTAAACCCTACTCTCAATGAACAAAATTAGAAAGAAACCCCTACCTTGATTATGTAGTTTTGTGTGAAAAAGGGTTTGATCCATTCTAATATGAAAATCCTCCCTAAATCTTGTATTTTTCCCCTTCTTTCTTGCTCTCCAAGGCTCTCTAGGGTTTGAAACAATGAAATTGAGCTAAGGGAGGTGTCCTTAGGTATTTATAATATAAGAAATAGTCCACTCATCACGAATCTGATACTCAGAATCATAACCTCACATTCGAATGTCATAATGGCGTTCGAACGTTAACTGCTCTCAGTACTTTTGTTTTCCATCAGAGTTCTATCAGACACAAAAGTGTTGGAACGAACTGTCGTTCGAACGGACTACCATTTCTATAGCTGAAATTCCAATGAAGTTTTGGCCTATTTGGAGGTTGATTTGAAAACTTTTCGTGAAATACTTTTTTGTAGCCCTGAAAGTCTAGTGTCTAATTTAAAATTTTTAGGTTAAACGAACATCAGAATAAATAGTTGTGGTCCAAATACTAAGATTGTGTCAAAATCCTTCCTACCCTAATTCTATCAAAAATGTGTTTTAACTTCGGGATACTTCCTAACTTTTGCTAAATACCATATTACCTCGCTTAACATTTTTATTTATATTCTTACAATCTACATAGTTCATGCGTACATCATTACATATATTAACATTTTAAAATAATTACGTTACTATGTAAAAATAAGAATGTACTCTATTACCTCCCCTAAAATTTTTATTTCTATTCTTACAATCTACATAGTTCATGCGTACATCATTAGATATATTAACATTTCAAAATAATTATGTTACTATGTAAAGATAAATGACTAATAAATTAGTATTCTTATAAATTACATTTTTGAATTAAAAGTAGAGTTAAAATGGATAAAAGTTAAATAATAAATAATTTTATTTGAGAGGAATTATTTAGTACTTAAGTAAATAATGAATAATGACTAATACCCTAGTTTACTCAACTTAGTATTTTAGAAAATAATTTTTTTTTAGACAAATATGTCATCTAACTTTCAATGGTAAGTTTTTTTTTCAAAGAAAGTGGGTGGATAGGGCTGGGTTGGACAAGTGGGTTTATTGGACTAGGTTTTATTTGGTTTTTGTTGGTGGGTTAATGGGCCAAATTTTGAGCCATGTAATGGGCTTGGGGGTAGGCCCAAGCCATCTCTTAAAATATATTAAGCTTGGATAGGCTAACTATCAGACCTATCAGGTTTTGGGCCTATTTTCGGGCTAGATAACGAGTCTCGTGGGTCAACCCCACCCAGGGTAACCCATAAACGGGCCTATAAATATAGCTCCCATCAATGTTCTAGGTATATTATTCCTATCTGTGAAAGCATTTATTATCTTTGATTTATTTACTAACTTAGACATTGAAAGGTCGATCGCCGAAGCTTTCCTAGGGTCTCCGACTTTTTTTTGAGGTAATTGAAGTCTAGGGAATTAATGTGAAGGTCGTCCAAATTTTAGCATCAACAATGAGTAATATACCATTCCAGAAATTTGAGGGGATAAGTGTACTGCATCTAAATCCGTTATACTTGATTATTTTCATCATCATCAATCATGTTATTGATGGGTGTACTCATTAACTTAACTGTGGATCATTTCTTGCCTTAAAAGTGTCCACTAAGTTACGAAGGAAAGGGGTACTTAAACCCATACGGGAGTTTGTAATATTCTTTCCAACTCCTTTTGGTTAAGAGAAAAGAACATTTCAACCAATAGGGCGATTCTAATTGGTAACTTTTAATTCTTTGAAAAAAAAAGATCGATTGACCTCAACCAATAGGTCAATCATTGTGAAAAAAATTGAGTTTCTTATTTCCCCCTTTGACTTTTCGGGTTTCTCTTCTTCCTCTCAAGTGCTTTCTCTTTTGCTCGTAGCATAGATGTGTTGTTCTTTGTTTTAATAGGTTTTTTTTAAAAAAAAATTGTTACATTGAAATACAATGTACATAAAATTGAATGATATTTCATTCTATTTTGCCTGAATTATTCAATAAGATCTGTAGGCATGTGAACCAGCAAACGCAAATTATAGCATTTATTATTTCACATTCTCAAAAATGTGGAGCAGCGACTCGAGAATGGGCAAAACACTAATATTGATGTAGGATGTGGAATGTAATCTAGTTTAGTTGTACTATTTAAGTTATGTCAAACTTATAATGTTGAACTTCATTTGTGAATTCTTTTGACATGCAAGGTACTTGAATTGCTCCCAATACAGTGATAAATTTGACATGAACCTAGTTCGTAATCGGAAGATTAGGATTGATTATTATTATTACACATGACCTAAAAATACATAATTTATTAGCATGAATAATTAATATATCAGTTTAGCATCGAATTTTAATTGACATGTTTTTCATATGCGTATCATGTATACATTTTGCATAAAATGATTAGAACCATTTTTAATATCTTCATGAAAAGATAATGCTTGACTAATAAAATAAAAAAAAATAAAAATAAAAACTAAAAAATGTGATACCGATAAAAGTACTTTGATTCCACTCTTATTTATTGAAAATTCAGATTGTAATTACAATATTAGTCCCACGCATTTGGTCCTTATTGTTTTGTCTCTTTTTTTTTTTTTTGGCCGATGGACTGTCATTGTCTTTTTGAACTTGATACATCGATAATTTTACTAAGATTTAAGACTCACATATATTTGCAATAAGTGCGGACACTTAGAAGTCTAGTATCTGTTCCTTCCATACTACAATATCATCGGTAAATACGTTTTTTTGGTTCAGAGTTTTTGGTTCAAGGTTTTTCGTGTTGGATCAAACACAAAACAATTACTATTAAACTTGTTGGATAAATATTAAGTTATATAACACGGTTAAGTGTATGGAAGGGTTTATTAGAACCAAATACAAATTAAAAATGACATGATTCGAATACAACACAATAAGATTGGATTTACATCTTTAAGTTCAAACATTCTATAACTAAAAAATAAATGAATAAGTAGTCTTGGTAAGACAATGAAGATCTGTCATTATGACTAATACTATGGAATAAAGGCCACAATTTCATTAGACAGTATCACTACAATCCGTCATTATGCAGACAGTTTCTTCTAAAAGTAATGGTATGTTTGATTAAGCTTGCATTTAAGTAGACAAATGATACCTTTACAACAATGCATTTTTGGAGGAAAAGAGTAAATTCGGACAAAGAAAAATAAAAAAGCAAAAAGTATAAAAAAAAAAAAGAGATATACTTTTTCAAAATTTTTAAAATAAGGAGTAACTACGCAAAGTCGTAAAAAACATTGTCAATCGGTATCTAAGATTACTATAATTATGTGTAATCCTGGCACAACAATGATGGGTAGATGGTCTTTTTCAGCTTTGGGTTGTTAAAGCCCAAAGTCCCTGGCTGCCCAACAGGATGCCCAACCCAAACAAAGACTAAAACGAACACTTTAAATGAGACTTTGTCAATATATGTGTGTTAGGCTTATTTTTTGGTTGCGGACGTGTTAAAGTTTGATTAGACTTAAAGTCCCTATTTTGCACCTCTCTTTCAATTGGAACTTTGATCTAGGCGTCGATACGGGGTTGTCCTTTGGCGATTACCACCACTTCCACTATTCCCAATCTAACTTCCCAAGCCTTGTTATTGCTTCTTGATATTTCACTTCCACTATTCCCAATCTAACTTCCCAAGCCTTGTTATTGCTTCTTGATATTTTGGGTATCTTCTAGGCCTCTTTCTACCAACATGTCTCATTCTACTTTCGTATAATTCCTCGGTCAATGGGCTATGAGGTGTCTTCAATTAAAAGGCTTATGGTCTTGTTCAAATCACTTGGCCTTATTTGCATCAAAAGAGACTAATTCGATGGCAAAGTGAGAGAGTTCAACAAATTTTAACTCATTTTGTGCAATTGTTAGGTTGCATTGTTGCAATCCCATAAAATGAGAACATTGTATATCTTATGGACTCCAGAAAATATTTGTAATTGAATACTATTTCAAATGTGATCCAAATCATTTTGGTCCACGTTCCTCATCCTTTTGACTATATTCCACCTAGGGTCGACTTCACCCTTAAAAAGATAAGAAATGAGTGTCACTCGTAATTTAGTGGGGATATCCATGCCATCCATTACCTTTTTCACTTATCAAAGCCACATTTCTGTATCAAGTGGCTCTAGACTTCCCTAAAAGGTAGGGGGTGTTGCCCAAAAATTCTTCATGCTTTAGCAACATTTGTTTGTTCTTGACCTGTTGATTGTGTTACTATGGTATGATCATTGTTTCTGCACATATATCTTAATTAATAAGATTATCATATTTTTTTTCTTTATAATGGGATAGAAGATTTCACAAAGCTAATAATCATCCCCCAAGCATAAAGAAAAAATATTAAATCTAATTAAGGGAACTAATCCATTCATCATCCACAAAATTAAAACATCAAAAAAATATGTGTATGGGGCTCCTTCAAGCCCTATTGGTATTTTATGCACCTCATGCTAAGATACATTCTAAAGAAATATTGACAATAGCAAACACACTATTTTACAATGCTTCCTCAAAAAATAATTACATCACCAAGAAAACCTAATATAAATCCTCTAAATAACAAAATAAATAAATGAGGGTGTCACTTTGCCAATACTCTTAAAAAAAAAAAAGGTCTTAGAGACAATAAATAAATATAATTAAATAACATAAAACATGAGTTCAATAATTACAATTTATAATCTTCATCAACCCATTCATCCATACATCACAAACATAGGTCTTGGTTGATGAGGTCGCCACACTCACCATCTAAGGGAGTGAACACATGGTCATAAATTATAGGGAAAAAATCGCTGTCCTTATGCACCATTATACACTTCTATGAATATATCACAGTTATCAACAAAATGATATTATGAAAAAAAAAAAAAGAAATAATATTTAATATGTTAACAATGCAAGTGTTGTGATTTTTCCCAATAATTATGATCATATGTAAGCTAGGAAGGGAGACAAAGAGCCTAAAATACAAAAAATGAGAATAACATAAAGTTATTTTCGGGTAACAAGTCATACGATATACTATAATCACCAGAATGTAACACTACCATCACCATTACATAGGTAATCAAATTTTAAGTATCTTGAAAAAAAAAGTCCAAAAATTACTCACTCTCCCACACTCTGCGCTAATGCAAGTGGACTGCATATTCTAGCCATTTTATCCAACCACTCTTGGGGAAGGAGAGTGACATACACCCCCTAACTTTCTAGTTGCCTTCTCAAAATGGCGCCACCATTTTTGGATTTTTCTTGCCCTCCAAAGGGGTTTTATTTTCATGAAAGCTCACAGATGTAAGAGAAAGGTATCGTATAGTAACTTGAAAAAAATTCTAAGGTCGTCTCTTCAAGGAAAGAATTGGAATCCAAAGTGATGAAAAATAAAATAAAAAAGTTCTTTGAGTTCAAGAATTTTGAGAGTTAACTACTAATGAAATTAAAATTCAATAAATAGAAAAACTGGATAATCTTCAGAATTTGTCTTACCTATGAATAAGAGTTTCTACCTTAAATTTATAACTCATTTGCTTTCGTATTGAAACTATTGTAGATAGATTATTTTTAGATAAAAACTTTGAAAGAACTAATGTAGCAACCTATTCAATGAACCACATAAAAATTAAAACCCTAGTTTAAGGCATACGCCTTACTTCATAGGTTTAGGACTCCCTCGTCAGATCATCTAGAGGAAGCCTATTCACTCATGATAATTACAATAACGTAAAGCTTTAAAGAAAATGCAATTGAATGTAGGAAAGTAAATATAGAATTGAAATTGATTGCTTATATTGAAAAGTTGAATATAAATAACAAAGCCTTAAAAGTAAAGGCAATTGAAATTGAATGTTACTTGAACAAATAAATGAAAAGTACTGAGCTTTAAATAAATTCTAGAACGTAAACCCTAAAACTGTTTGACAAGAAGTAAAAGAAAAACTAATAAAGACGTATATCCTCCAAATTCCCAAAGGGTTTCTATTTATCATGGTTGGAAGGAAAATCTTCAGCTTTTTGAAAGATATCAATCCCAAAAATATCTCCCCCTTCTATTGGTTTAGAATCCTCAAAAGATTTGGTAAAATCTGATTTTTAATTAAGCTTCTTGAGAATATTTGCCTCGGCCTACCGGTAGTTCTCCACCTGTCAAGAACTTCTGAATTAACTAACAGTAGGACTCTTCTAAAAAGTACTGGGACTTCAACTATCGGTAGAATGTGATACAACTACCCATAAAACTTTTCTTATGAAAACTTGTAAACTTCTAGAGCTATCGATAGAACCCTATCTTTCTGTCTTCCTATCAGTAGAACACCTACTGGTAGTTCTTCTCTCCTCTTCAATTGAGCCCTTGGCTTCATCTAATCCCGTGAAACTCACTACCACCTTGTTCCTTGCCCTTATGTCCATGCTAAAACTCCATGTTTATACCTCAAATACCTGTAACACCAAAATCAAGGCTTAAGCTACAAAATGAACAAAGTGAAACAAGTTAGTTAATTAGCAAGCCTAAATTGGATGTGAAAGGCAATGAAATAATGCAATATTGAGTGCTCATCACACTCCCCAGTTAAGTGTTGCTAGTCCCTAGAAAACGTCAACAAAAGAACTAAGATGGATCAAAACCAATTCTTAAAACAACCATAGCAAACATGAAAAAAATAGAACTATTAGAGTACTAAGACTCGACCCTAAAACCTATAGTCAAAGAGAAAATAAGGAAAATAATCAACCAGCAACATCATCACTATCCACAACTTCATCCTCATCCCCACTCTCCTTATCATCATCAGTACCAACCTCTTCTTCTTATTCGAAATCACTGTCATTACTTTCTACTTTGAGCACCACATCCTCCCCAACAGAAGATATATGAGGCCCCAAAGAGGGACAGGGTGGAATAGGCTCACTAGGATAAATATGCTCAAGCAACCTCTTCATGCCAGTCGTTAGCCAGTCTACCTTCCCCAAGCATCTCCCAACTAGTTGCCTCATCTGAAGAGAAGATCTCTCCACGCCAACAATCCTCTCCTCTAACCTACTAACCATTTCTGACAATGTTGTTCTAGAAGTGGACGGTGGTGATGCAATAGTAGTAGCAGCAGGCAGGCTAAAGGAAGTGGTATTCCTTCTAGACATGGTGCCACTCTTACTTGTGCTTTGGTGTCCAATGGGACAGGTCTTAGGTGGCCACAACAAATCATCCTTTGTCTACTTGATTTTTGCATCCAAGCACATCCTGGTCACCATATGGGGATAATGTATGTTCGTCCTCAGTTTTGTGGTGGTTGCGAACTCTCGCATAACTGTCCATATTATCAATGCTATCTCCATGCGAGAACCTACCACAAACTCATAGACCAAAGCAAGCTTATCAATACCCGGCTCCTTCTCTGACCCCTTCGGATATACATTGTAATATAAAATCTTGTTGGCAAGATGGTAGTTCTCACTCAAATTTCCCAAAGATACTTTTCCTGTAAAAGTCTTTCCTTCCATGTACATCAGACTCGCATATTCAGCTAGAGTCTTGACCTTGAACTCAGAATGAGGGAAATCAACTTTGTTTGGTGCAGGGCAAGTATACTCTAACATGTCAGTGGTCCTAAGAAGCTATAAATCACTATCAACCACGTTGAGTCCTTTATAGAACTCCTTACACAATGCCAACCCATATCCCTTTACTTCCTTGAATCAAAATTGCAACCCCTAATTAGTGATCTGTACGACCACACCACAAAAGTCCAATCCATGTTGATCCACTTGCCTCTCTCTAGTCACCATCTTGGTGTCAATGGAGGAATAGTGGTCAACCTTCTGCCTCTTTTTTGAAGGCTCGACTGCATGGGTTTTGGGTATTGGCATCCCCTTTCCAGTAATCTTCACAACGGCCACAATAGGCCTCTTAGTGCAGGCCATAAAGGCAAACACAACCCCCACAAAAGACAACAAGGAGATGAAACCCAAAACCATGAAACAAACGAGAAAAATGCGAAGTCCGACATAACTTTATAAGCCATGGATCCAAAATTGAGCATGAATCTTTGAAATCCAAGGGAGAGATCAATGCCCAAGCCTAAGGGAGAGAATTTTTGGGAGATATAGAGAAAGGGGAGAGCATTGAGAGTGAGAGGGAAATTTAAGTTTTGAGAAAACTTATGGAATTCTTGAAAATCCCTCATTTTTAAGCCTCAGACCTATCACCTATTGGTAGTAGATACACAACCTACCAATAGCTAGGCTTTTTGTTCTAGTCCTACCGATAGTAGATACACAACCAACCAGTAGGATTCCAGAATACCTGAAATTCCCTTATTTTATACATATTTTTAATTTTTTTTTTGTTCCAACTAATAAAAGTAAATATAACTCTAAACTCAACTAATACTCAATCCTAAGTACTTGAAAAACGATGATCCAAAATTCATGCCAATTTGTAAAAGCTAGGCAATATAGTTCAACAAGTAAAAGCTAGAATTATGATGCTAAGGAGTTCACAATCATCACAAAATAGAAAACACTAGAGACATACAAAGAAGTAAATACAAAACCACTTTCGTAGGTGACCTCAATTGCATTTGGTCTATGCTATAAGCCTTTAAACCCCTAGTGATCCCTAGTGAACGAGTTTTATCTCTTAAAGGTTTTCAACGAAGATATCCTCAATGATGAAAAAACTATTCCATGAGTAATTATAATATAATCCTCCAATAGATAGGCTCTAAACTCACAAGGTTATACATTTGTCTCCACTATACATGTCAAGCTTCGAAAGATAAAAATCTATTTCAATGAATCACAAGAATTAAAAGATCATGGTGCATAGAATTTGAGTTTCTAATGATAGCATAACATCGTACTCAAGCATATCATAAATTCCGTCTAACAACATGTAATTGTCTCAAATTACCATCAACAAGGCGAAGTTCTCAAGGGATTTGACTCAAGCATCATGATCTCAAAATAGCTAAACCAGAATTATTTTAATTTTTTTTTTCATTTTTAGGAGCAGAAAATAATCAAAATAAACAAAAAGAAACAAAAAAACAAAAATAGTGGTGTAAACCCTTACCACCCTCCCCAACTTGAATTATGCATTATCCTCAATATAAAGAAATAACTATGTGCAAGAGAACAATGGAGAGAGTGCAGGGAGCGAGGTCACCTGGAAAACTTACTCCAAAAGAAATTCAACTGAAAAACGAAACAAAAGGTAAAGAAAACAGATAACTAACTACTATACAAGAAAGCATGTAATATGAAAGGATCACTCAGTAGGCAAATCCTGATAAACAGGATCAACTAGCTCCTCCACAAACTCTTCTGATAGAAAGTCATCTAAGAATGGATTCAATCTCTGACTGTTCACTTTAAAATTTTTCCCATTCTTTGAATTCTCTAATACCAAAGTTCCATGTGGAAAAACTATACACACTATGTAAAGGCCAACCCATCGCGAACATAGCTTACCTGAAAAAAGATAAAGACCAGAATTGTATAAAAACACTTTCTGTCCAAGCTAAGAGGTCTTTCTCAAAATGGATTTATCATGAAAAATTTTTACCTTTTCCTTGTAAATCTGAGTACTCTCGCACACCTATTCTTATCTCTCCCAATTCATTTAAGTTCAATTTCCTACAGTTACTAGCAAGTTTTACATTGAAGTTCAAGGTTTTGATGGCCCAATATATTCTATGTTCCATCTCTACTGGCAGATGACAAACTTTTTCATAAAATAGCCTATAAGGGGACATACCTAAATGTGTCTTAAATGCAATCCAATAGGCCCAAAAAGTGTCGATCAACCAAAGTGATCAATCCTTTATATCAGGATTGACTATCCTTTCTAAGATAAGCTTGATCTCCCTATTGGCCAATTCAGGTTAATCATTGTTCTGTGGGTGGTAAGTTGTTGCGTTTAATTCCATATTTGGTCATGAGATTAGCAAAGGGCCTATTACAAAAGTGTTGACCATCATCACTGATTATTACCATAGGCATCCCAAACCTAGATAAAATGGTCTCTTTAAAAAAGTTGATCATAACCTTATGATCATTGGTCCTAGTTGGGATAGCCTCTATCCACTTAGATACATAATCAATTGCCAAAAGAATGTATGAATACCCAAAAGACATAGGGAAGGGACCCATAAGATCAATGCCCCAACAATCAAAGATTTCCATCACATACACAAGTGTGAGGGACATCATATTTCTACAGGTCACACTTCCTAATCGTTAACATTTATCACAATACTTGCAAAAATGTAAAACAATCTTTAAATAAAGTAGGCCAATAAAAATCACATTTCAAAATCTTATTTGATGTCTTCTTTGATGAAAAATGGTGGCCACAAGCTTCTGAATGGCAAAAAGCACTCACGTCCTTTCACTTTTCGTCAGACACATCTTCTCGTCACTTGATTGGGGCAATATTTAAACAAATATGGACCGTAAAAGTAAAATTGATTCACCTAAGAATTGTTTCTTGTCCCTTGGAGTTAATGACTTGGTAGGTGCCTTGTAACAAGATAATTTACAATATTAGAGTACCATGGCACAATCACATTAAAATAAAATAAATGCTGATCAAGAAAAAAGTTAGTGATAGGAATGTGAGCATTTGGATCTTTGATCATGAGCCTCGATAGATGATCGGCCACCACATTTTTCACTAATTTCTTATCTTTGATGATGATATGAAACTCTTGGAGTAGAACGATCCACCTAATCAACCTTGGCTTGGCATCCTACTTAGTTAACAAATACTTCAAAGAAACATGGTCAGTATAAACAACAATAGGTGACCCTATAATATATGACCTAACTTATTAAGTGCAAAAACTACTGTTAGCATCTCCTTCTCGGTGGTAGTATAGTTCATCTAAGCCTCATTCAATGTTTTACTAGCATAGTAAATGACATGGGGTTTCTTATCATGCCACTGGCCTAGCACGACACCAATCACATAATCACTTGCTTTGCACATGAGCTCAAAAGAAAGTTCTTAATTGGATGGTTGCATGATTGGAAGTGAAATTAGCATGTTCTTTAGTTCTCTAAAAGCTGCCTCACAATACGTTGTCCATTCAAAGGAAACATCCTTGGCAAAGAGATGATATAAAGGCCATTCCAAGGCATTAAAACCTTTTATGAATCGCCTGTAGAATCCGTTTTAAGCAAGAAATGACCGAATATCTTTAACAGACTTTTGGATAGAGAGGTTAGAAATCAACTCAAGCTTAGCTTTTTCTACTTCTATCCCCTTCTTTGACACAATGTAATCAAGCATTATCCTTTGAGTTGCCATAAAATGACACTTTTTTTCCAGTTAAGCACCAATGATTTTTATTTACATCGTTGTAGTATGGACTCTAAATTTTTCAAGCAACCCTCAAATGAATCATCAAACACAGAGAAATCATCCATAAAAACCTCGATAATCTTCTTCACCATAACACTAAAAATTCCATAGGGACACGTGGTCAATTCATTGCAAAGGTTGAATGGCATCTATTTGTGAGCAAACATTCCATAGGGACATGTGAATGTTGTCTTTTCTTGATCTTCAAGGACTATCTCAATCCGGTTGTTGCCCGAATACCCATTCGAAAAATAATAGAATGCATGCCCTACAACTAGTTCCAAGAATTGGTCAAGGAATGGTAATGGAAAATGGTCCTTTTCGAGTACATGAATTCAACTTTTTATAGTTAATGCAAACCCTTCACCCGGTCATAGTTCTTGTATGAATCAACTCATTCTTCTTATTTGCAACCACGATGACTCCCGACTTCTTAGGGACTACTTGTGTGGGACTCACCCACCTACTATCAACAATAGGGAAGATAATTCAAAAATCATGTAGCTTCAAAATTTAAGATCAAACCACATTTTTCATTACAGGATTCAATCACCATTGTGGTTGGCGGGAAGGCTTTACATCATCTTTTAGGTAGATCCTATGGGTGCATATGAGAGGACTAATCCCCTTTAATTCTACTATAGTCTACCCAATAGCTCCCCATGAGCTTTCAACAATTATAGTAGCCTTGATTCTTACTCAGGTAGCAAAGATGAACTGATCACCACTGGAAAAGTAATATCACTCCCCAAATCAACATACTTCAAGTTGGACGGAAGTGGTTTCAAATCAAGTTTAGGTGGTTGAATAGTCAATGGTAGAGCATGTTTTTCTATAGGTGGTAATTCTTCAAATTTAGGCTCCCAGAAATCTAGAGAAAATGTTTCTTCTTCTTTAACAGTTATTTCCTTTTCCTTAAACAAATTCTTCAAGTATTCACCAGCTGATTCTTCTGTTGGTTGCTCCATGATGGTGTGAATGAAATTTACTTGATGCAACTCTCCATCATCCCCGGGGTGCCTTCCAATATGGAACACATTCAACTCCAAAGTCATATTCCTGAAGGTCAATTTCATAAATCCATTCCTACAATTAATTAAGGCATTAAAGGTTGCAAGAAATGGTCATCATAATATATCAGGGATCTGAATAGACTAGTTAGCAACAGGACAAGTATCAAGACCAATAAAATCAACTAGAATGTAAAATTTCTCCACTTGGAATATAAAATCCTCCACTATTCCTCTAGCATCTTTACACTTCTGTCAGGAAGTTGGACTATGATGGGTGATGGGTTTAATTCGCCTAATCCAAGTTGTATGTATACGGAATAGGGAAGGAGGTTCACACTTACACCCATATCAAACAGTATTTCCTCCATCCGGTAGTCCCCAATGATGATTGAGATGGTGGGACAATTGGGATCTTTGTATTTGGGTGGAGTGTTCCTCTTCACTGTAAATAAGTCTTTCAAAAACTTGGCATAAGATGGTACTTATTTAATTGCATCCAAAAGAGGATAGTTAATTTTCACCTGCTTAAAAATCTCAAGAATTTCAGATGTATCAGATAACTTAGCAGGCATACGCAATCTATAAGGGAAAGGAGTAGGAATAGGACAACTATTTTCAATAACATCAAATAGCTTAGTTCCTTCTAAATCACCTGATCTCTCAGGAATAGGAAAACTATATCAAAAGTGATATGAATATCACATGAATTTCTTTGGTCTCACACTTTGATATATCTATTTGGTGTCACTCTTTAGAGTCTCTACCATGTTGTCACTATATGTTATTCTTGTTTGCTTGGTGTCACTCTTTATATGAGACCCCAAAATCTAGAGTTCATTTTCCTATATCATCCATTTGTTCTCAAAATAATAATGTCCATAAAAATCTCATTACGTGCCTTTAATATAATACAAATTTTGTACTTAAATTATATAAGGCCAAAATGTAATTCAATACAAGGGGCTACAAAATCCAAATCAAGAGCCACAACATGGCTCTATCATCAAAGTGTGCCATAGTGAGGGCCGTTAGTGGAAGCTCATCCAATACAAGAAAAAATTTCCCACAAAAGGGTGAACTGAAGCCCAGTAAGGTATCTCTTATAGAGAATGTCTCCCAATCCCAATGCATATGACATGATTGTGCACCAAACACACCAAACATATATCTCAAGTAACATATGAATGCTACCATGCATGTCAAACATGAATAATGCTTTATCAATTCATGTCCAACACCGAACCCCCTCCCAAATTCTCATGCACGATGCATGATACAATGTTATGACATGAACTGGGCACTCCAAGCCCCTGTCATTGATGCTAAGCATCCAATGACTATTTTTCAATTCATGTGTCTTTCTTTGGTAGGTAATTTATGGACATCACACCAGCGGGCTACCAAATTGACACGAAATTCGAGGGCATCTCAGATCTGGTTCTGAGTACACTGACACATTTTTCTTGAATTTTATTGCCAGACAAGTGTATGAATCATGTAATCGGACCTTGCACCCAAAGAAGAATCTATCCCTTCTTGTTATACCATATACATTTTCTATGCAATATTTTGTGTGAATCTATTAGACGTTTGTCCTATTTTTTCAAACCCACCAATTAATGCACCATTTGGTGATTGACCCAAATCATGCATACACACTCACACTCATGCCAATATCCATGAAGGTAGTGCAACCCGTGCATATGTAATGTAATGTAATATATAATTACAATTATATTTCATCATAATGCTAACTATATCATGTAAGCATGTGACAAAATCTCATAACCATCAACATGTTAATTATATCATGAGGCATATAATAACATTTCATAACCATCACTAAACATGTTATAAGCAATATCAATTCAAATAACAGAATTGAACATATTTTGGCATTTTATCAAACACACAGAAGGCGTAAACTATAAACATATCGCACACCTATTCATGTAATTCACATTTAACATGACATGTTCAACATCTATTATCAAATTGAATTAGGCATAACATGCTCATCATTCCATCCAAACATCCAATAGTTACATTTGTTATAAGCCAATCATGTGATTAACATACATATATTCAACCCATCTCATATGCAACCCTAGAATTGAAGGAAAATCTAAATAGAAGGGAAAAACTATACGCACTTTGTAGTCTCTACCATGTGTCATGATACATTTTTGTACCTTTTCAATAGAAGGAGAAGATAAGGGGGAGAGAAATAGAGAGAAAAAATATGGAAACAGAGAGAGTAACGGTACCTTAAATACGTGGGAAAGAGAAATATTTTGAGAGAGAAAATAGGGGGAGAAAGAGTGATAGAGAAAGGGAGAATAGGAGGAGAGAGGAGTAAATATTGAATGCAACAGTGGTACCATGTCATCATTGATGATATGGTATCACTAACTAATAATAAAATCGTAAGTGGACAAGGTAAACCCTACTTGTGCTTATATGGAGGAGGAGTGGGGAGTTATTTGCTTACATGGTAGGTTAGGTATAAATTTTGGTGGGGTCTGATGATGCACAAAATTGGTTTGTACATCACCTTTCAATTAAGTAATATAAAATACAGTAAAGTAGAGAGAGAAAGAAGACAATGTTTATAGTAGTTCGATCAATATGACCTACGTCCACTTTGAATAACAAGAGTCGTCGAAATTTTATTATCTTCGGTGTTATGGGAGAGCACAGAATTACAAGCTTTGAGAGCGGAGGAGAGAATTATGCTCAAATGAGTCTGATGCCCCTAAGTGTTGGCGGAACTTACAATTTATAATGACTTAGTGTAGTAATTGAATTGCTAGTTTGGCGGTCATAACGGGTTGGAGTCGTTTAATAGTCATAACGGATTGGGGTGATTTTAACGGTAATTAAATAGCTTGGCGACTTCTCCTCTCCTCAACGGGCAAGGAAGCTATGATGCTCTCCAAAGGACTTAGTCAAAGGATGAGGGAAGTTTGACTTTCTCCAAGGGGCGAGGGTGAGGCTCCTGGATGCTCCCTTGGTGGCATAAAGAAGACTCTTGGATGACCCTTATTTTAAGGTGGTAGAGGAGGTTCTTGGATGACCCTTACTCCAAGGTGGTAGAGGAGACTCTTTGATGATCTTGCATACTCCCTGCTGATGTTGCCCCTTGATTCTTAATGAGCTTGTCCGGGTTGACCGCATTGAGCTGGACTTGCTAAATCTTTTGGAGATGGACTATAAACTCGGACTGGGCTTATAATTTGAGCTAGGCCCTTGGGCTTGGCCCATCAGGGTTCATTTACTTATTTATCTTAATATTATTAGTTGGTGATACTACATCACATTATCATGTGATATTACCGTTGTAATAAATATTTTTCTTGAAGAGAGAAGGTGAGAGAATAACGATGAAAAAAAATAAGGAGAGGGAGAGAGCGAGAGTAAGAATAAACGTTCAAAATTCAAATGAATGATAAAATCAAATTAAATATTTACATATTTGAAAAGAAAAAAAACTGTCAATCAGTTATGCATTATTTAAGGAAAAATAATTAAGTAATACAAAAAAAAAAGTAAATTGAATTGTTTTTCTAGTAACAAGAAATCTATGTATAAGAGGACCTAATAGTGTAAAAATCTGAACTATGAACTTTCTCTCAAATAAGTCTTAGAAAAGGTACCTACACTCAATGTTCCCCCCCCCCCCAAAAAAAAAAAACTAATGGTAAAAGAAAATCAGAACTCAAAGGTTACATCAAGATAAAAAAAAAACTTAAAAAGTCAAGTCATTACGAACCATTTATTCTCTCTCTCTCTCGATACAATGATACATAAAATATTTTAAAAAATGATAGTCATATAAATATTTATGATCCAAGTCAATAGAACAATATTGATATAAAATTAACAGATTTATTATTAAAAAATGGTCAAATTAGATTTAATGATTTAGATTTTCCTCAAGATGAGCTCTCTAGACATGTTTCTACTATACATTATATCCGCAAATTAATAAATAGAGAAATACTTGATGGAAGATGCCTAGTATATTCAAAAGATTTAGATAAAGAATTTTATTTTTGTTGTAAGATGTTCAATATGAATCATCGTACAAGTAAACTAGCTAATGAAGGAACAAAATATTGGAGAAATCTTAGTGTTAAGCTTCGAAGTCATGAAATAACTAATGTGCATATCACTAGTATGAATACTCCAATTGAATTAGAAACAAAATTGCAACCAAATAAAACAATTGATAAAATTATCCAAGAACAAACTCAGAGAGAGAAAGAATACTAGTAAAAATTATTTTAGTTGTAAAAAATCTTAGTAAAAATAATTTAATTTTTTGGTGAAAAAATGAACAGATATATCAAGAAAATAATGACAATTTTTTAAGTCTAATTGAAATAGTTGCGGGATTTGATTTGATAATGTAAGAATACGTTCATCGTATTCAATAAGATAGAATTTTTAACCATTATCTTGGACATAACATAAAAAATGAATTGATAAGTTTATTAGAAATTGAAGTAAGAAATAATAATATTTAAAAAGTGAAAGAAGTAAAATATTATGCAATCATACTTTATTGTACTCCAAATGCTAGTTATCAAGAACAAACGTCTCTCATATTATAATGTTTAGATATTACAACAAATCCAATAGAAATAAAAGAATATTTTTGTAGTTTATTAAAGTAGATGATATGACTAGAAAAAAACCAATTTGATAAACTTATAGATGTAATAAGTAATCTTGAATTAGATATTAATGATGTACAAGGACAAGGATATGACAATAAATCTAATATGAAAAGAAAACATCAAGGTGTACAAAAAAAACTTCTCAATATAAACCCTAGAGCATTTTACACACAATTTAGTTGTCATAATTTAAATCTAGTACTTTACAATTTGATTAATTCTTGTCCCAAGGTTATATCATTTTTTGGAGTAGTACAACGTATATATTCATATTTTTCTCTTTCCACAAAATGATGAAAAATTTTACAAGATAATGTTCGAGGTTTAACTCTTAAGTCATTGTCATAAACGCGTTGGAAAAGTCATGTTGAAAGTGTTAAAACAATAAAATTTCAAGGTTCAAAAATAAGATATGAATTGTTGTAATTAGCAAAAATTAGTGAAGATCCTAAAACAAAAAGTGAAGTTAACCATTTAATAACATACGAGATTAAAAATTTTGAGTTCTTATTTGGTATGACTAGTTTGTATGATTTTTTATTTTTCATCAACTTAGTAAATATTGATATTTCTATAGATCGATTAAAATGTCTCATTTATTTTTGGGTAAACCACATAAATGACCCTTGAACTTTACTGTTTGTTTTAAATTGCACCCTGAACTTTCATTTTTTTGATTTTACTCCCTGAACTATTTAAATCATTTTAATTAACACCTTCCGTTAGATTCCAGCGTTAAATAGGGAAAAAACCCTAGCGACAACTGCAAATGGCATATAATGAAGGGCAGTTTTGACATTTCACCTATTGTGTAAGGTAGGTGCCAAAATTCCATCCCTTGATGCTCCTGATGCTCTGTTTTATTTTACCCATGCTCTATTTTGTCCAGTTGAGAGAGAGAGACAGAGGAAACCAAGGCATGAATGTTTACTACCACTGTCTGAGCTCTTCTTCTGGATGCTATTAGGTTTGTTTGGTTTTGCTCGGTTCATCTAAAAGAGAGATTATGTATCTTCAGCATTGTCTGTTGCAGCTATCCTAGCTACTGTTGGAGAGCCTTGGGTTAGATTGGTAGTAATGGCCTCGTATTTGGCTTTGGCCATTACTCACCACTCAAAGAAGCCTTTAGAAGGAAAAGAAATTGAAGCCACTGCAACAAGTAGACTGGACCCGATTCCACTATTGTGTGTGGAATTGGCCATTGGTGTCCATGTTGCTGCTAAGTGGACGGGTTATCGGCATTTGACATGGATGATAGTTTGACTGACATGAAAAATTCCCATTCCTTTTTTGGTTCTTCTGCTCTCTTGTTTTTTCCATTTTGATTTTAGTTACTTTTGGATGAAATTTTCTATTTTGTTGAGGCTGATATAAATGACTCCTATTCCGGTTGTGTGATAATTTTCTTCATTCTAGGAGTTGGGAAATAGGTTGAGTTTTGTTGCCATGTCATGCTATTGTTGTTTCACTCCACCTTGTTTTCAGCAAATCTTAAATGCAAATGGGAGGAGCACAATAACTCTATTTTTGGTGAAGAGATTGAATGGGATCCCTTATCTGAACCCATCATGTGGCAATTGCAGTCTCTAGTGTCAAATGTGCTTATTTTTTCACTATAGAGATGCATTAATATCAATCCAAGACGTCTTCCTCTCTCCCACAATGACAGTAAACATTCATGCCTTGGTTTCCTCTCTCTCTCTCAACTGGACAGAACAGAGCATGTGTAAAATAAAACAGAGCATCAGGAGCATCAAGGGAGGGAATTTTGGCGCCTAAACCCTTACACAATAGGTAAAATGTCGAAACTGCCCTTCACTATATGTCATCTACAGTTGCCATTAGGGTTTTATCCCTATTTAACGCTGAAATCTAACAAAAGGTGTTGATTAAAATGATTTAAATAATTTAGGGGTAAAATCAAAAAAATGAAAGTTTAGGGTGTAATTTAACACAAATAGTAAAGTTCAAGGCTCATTTATGTGGTTTACCCTTTATTTTTTTGAAAAATATAGAGAAAGAAAATTTACAATTGCTATGATTTGATGTAAAAAGATTGCACATGAAATGGGCATAGAACTTATATTTCGTGAAAAACGTAGAATTCGTAGAAAGAAAATTTTTGATAAAAATGTTGATAATGAGATAACACAATTTGTTGAACAATCTTTTAAAATTAATTATTTTATATGTATAATTGATCAAGCTATGTCTTCACTAAAGAGTAGATTTGAATAATTTCAAAAGTACGAAAATAGTTTTGATTTTTTACGTAACTTAGAAAAATTAAATTCACTAATTGGCGATAGTTTAAAACAATAATGTTTGGATCTCGAATGTTTCTTAAAAAAAGAAATTTTTTTTAACAATTGATGGTTTAAATTTATTTTTAAAACTAAATGTTTGAAAAAAAAAATTTAACAAATGAAAAAAAAAATATTTCAATTGAGATACTAAATTATATAAAAATGTTATATTCTTTTTTAAATACATACATTGCTTATAGAATCTTATCAACAATTCATGTAGCAGTTGTATATGCGAAAAGAAAATTTAAATTTAAAATTAATAAAATCTTATTTAAGATCAATTATGTCACAAAAAAATTAATTTCATTAGCAATACTATCAATTGAAAAAAAAATATGGTAATAAAACTTAATTATTACTTTTGTAACTCAAAAAGTAAGAAAAATTAATTTTTAATAAAAAAATTTAATACTCAATATAGAAGGCCTTATTTCGAAATACCGATTTAAAACTTAAATTGTCTTAAGCCACCTTGTTCACTGCTATAGGAATCCAAATTCTAGACCTAATTCAGCCTTATTTTACAGTATATAATAGTATCATTGATTTATTAATACATCCAGCATTGCTACACCAACCCCAACCACAAGATGGGAAATGCCACCCAGGCACTGGTGACGGACAACCAGTGGTTGTGGCAAATTTGTGGCCGACCATTAGATTGTCCCTGTTTGCTTAAAATATTAGAACGGCATAACCATATTTTAATGAAAAATCAACTCTTCCAAGAAAGAACATTATGTGCACTATAAGCAAAGAAAAAACATTTTTTTTATGTATAAAAAAACAAAGGGGGTTGCCTAAACAAAGCTCTTATGCCAACCCATTTAATCAAATATTTTCCTCTCTTTTTTTTTTGGGTTAGTGATATTTTCCTCTTTTTAATCTTAGTAATCAATTTTTTTTTATTTTCTAAAATGTTCAGATGTGTTAAACATTTTCTCTTTGAGCAATGTTATTAGGATATAATTTATGGACATAATTTGGAGATATAATGAGTTGTTACAAATGATATGATAATGAATTCATTTAATGCTACAATGAAACTCATCATTAAATTCACTTCACTATCATTTCATTAGTGATAATTTATTATGTCTCCAAATTATGTTTTAATAGCATTAGTGTTTCTTTTTAGCTCAGAACAAACTAGTAGTCAGCGGCCAACAAGTTTCTTGAAATCGACGAAAGAAATAAACAGAAATCGTCCCTCTATAGACAAATTTCATTACAACTGCCAACTGACAATCTCATTACCACCTCTAGGGCATCCAAGAGGAAGTGTAACTACTGAGATTACTACCATGAGAACAAATCTGATGTCAGACAAGTCCCATTTATTGCTTACATTTTGACCCCTCAACTATGCTCATTTGTTTTTAAATTATTCCTATTAATATCATATTTGTCACATTATACCTTCATTTATGTGATTAAATTCACATCGTCCCAATTGTTACCGCCTATTATAAGTTTTATGAAAATTTATTTCATTTTGACTCTCAATGTATGTGATTTTTTTGAGACTTTGCCCAATATGTTAAGAAAAAATAGCAAACGTTAGCGAGTAATACGAAACAATTCAAGGAGTTGAGGCAATAATATAAAAAATTTAAAATTCAAAAAGATAAAGTATAATTAAATTTATAATTAAGGGGATTAAAGTATCATTTTTCCTTTTTAATATGCTAATAACCATGTTTAAACTTGAGATAAATAATTGGTAAAGAAAATATAATGATATAATCCTTCCACCACCACTATTAATTAATTAAAGTGACACTAATACCCTCAAACATTCATGAAAATTATAAGAAATCACAACCCTCTCTCTCTCTGGACCTTGGAACCCAACACGAACTGGATCTTCAATCTCTCTCCACCTTTCATTTCTCTCACACCTTGAGAATCTTTGCCGGCCTAATCACCGGATTTTCTCGAGCAATCGCCTCTCGTCCAACTCCTTTATAATCAAAGCTACAATCATGTCGATCGGAGTACCGGTGCTCCGAACAAAACAGTTCTCCGCACCGGCACCGAAAACCCGTCAAACCCACCTTCCTCCGACACCCAGAACACCGATTCCCCACCGGCTTTTTCAGCCAAACCTCGCCGTCTACCTTTAAGTCCTCTGACCGTGAAAGTTGAGACAGATCCGATCTCTCTGGCGATTTCGCTGATCTGGATCTCAGGTCAACGGCGCCGGAGAGCTTCGTATCCAACCTTGCAGAACTAGATGCCGAATCCTCGGTGCCGGAGAGCTTTGGCTGAGGATTCGATATTTGAGTTGTGCATAGGGTCAGGGTTTCGGGTACCTTGAGCTCTGTTTCTTCTTTCTCTCTCTTCTGAGCCATTTCTGTTCAGCGTTTCGGTTAGGAGGGAGAAAGTATGTGAACAAACAGCAACAAAATAAAAATATGTAGAGACTTTTTTTTTTGGGGGGGGGGGGGGGGGGGGG
>CAUOFW020001613.1:438385-472411 GCA_963454935.2 Ilex paraguariensis
GGGGGGGAGTTTGAGAGCGAGGGGAATTGTTTGAGTTTGGGAGGAGACAGAGTGCAGAGAGAGAAGTTTTGGGTTCAAGTGGTTGAGAGGTCTGTAATGGTGATAGAATATGAGCTTCAATGCAACGCGGATCAATCGTTTTGTTGTTTTGTTTGGACAATATTACCCTTATGCCTTATTTAATATACCTGTGGGACCGTTTGTTTTAAATATTAGAGTGATATAAAAAGGTGGTATTAAGAAAATAGTAAGTGAGATCCATCTTATACGTTATTTGTTTGATATTTTATAGTCAGTACTATTTTTCAGGTCGTAATACCGACTCGCTATGAATATTAGCCATAATGCCTTGTAGAAGGTCTTAATTAATACTACCTAGGGGATAGTATTATATTCTTAATATAGGTATTATAAACTAAAAAGACCGAAATACCCTCTGATGCAATTCTCATATAAAAGTTTAGCCGCAATTTTTGACTTTTTAAAGGTTAAAATTGTGTTTTATATTGGTTAGCCTCAAATATTGACTTTTTTAAGTAGATATTACACAAATAATATTTGTGATAAACAAACAAGGAGAATGATGAGATTATAGTTTAACATCGGGTATCATATACTATTGGATTGGAATGAAATAGATATAAAACGTTATACCACCTAAATTTTATACTCGAAACAAGCATGCCCGTGGTGTACATGGGAAAATGGAGCTTTAGATCAGGTCTGAGTTGTCCCCAACGTGACACAGAAAATGAGAGGTGTTTCTCGTATTTGTCACTTTTCCTTACCATATTTCTATAGGTAAATTATGGTCCCTAAAGTTTACTACTTATTACACTTTGGTCTTTAAAGTTTTAATTTCATTCTCAAAGTTCAAACATTGAGTCAATGTGATCCTTAGCACTAACTACAGTTAAAAAAAAAGACAAAAATTATCATATGGGCGTGTCACGTGCATCTTTTTAAGTGCATTCTTGGTACTCCCTCCATTCTTAAATATTTGTCGTTTGGAACAATTTTTTTTATTCTATAATATCTGTAATTTAATGAAATCAAAACATAATTAATATTTTTTCTTTCAAATTTGCCCCCCCTTATCTCTATTTTCCAATAAGTGATTAATAGATTAAGTGTAGGCTAGTGTCTTTCATATTCATTTTCTTCATAATACGTATTGAATAAAATTATTTTAGTTTTGTGCAATTATTTTTTACTCATATTAGAGCTATTTAATAGCTTCCTTAATACTTGTGCAAAAACCTTAAACGACAGATATTTATGAACGAATATAGTATTTTACAATAATCTAGACATCCAAACACATTTATTCCTTTTTTATATCCATTAAACATGAAACTAAGCATTCATCTTCTTCTTGTGTGTCTTTTTTTCTCCATTCCTCTCACACACCACATTATTTTCTCTCTCACTCTCTTCTTTTTTTTCTTCACTATCTGTGTAGCTCTATGTCTCTCTCTCTCCCCCTTTTCTCCCCAGGGAAAAGTTCATCTTTGTTTGCCCCTACCCTCAAACCACAAATCTCTCTCTCCCTCTCTCTATTTCTCTCTCTCTCTCTCGTCTATGTTTTCCCATCTCCCTCAAACCCATAAATCCCTATGTTTGTGTCACTTTCTCTCTCCAATTCCTGCGTCTCTCCCTCTCAAACCAAACACAACCTCCCTTTCTCAAACCATAGCATTCATACAAAAACACACAAACACAAAAACCATACCACATGGATTTGGTTCCTTGATTCCAATATGTCTTTTAGCATTTTATCAAACAAGTTTGTGGCTCTCTCTCCCTCTCTCTCTCTCTCCAATTTACCTTTGCTCACCCTTGTTCTCAAACCCAAAAGCCCTTCCTTCTATGTGTCTCTATCTTTCTCCCCAATTCTTGAATCTCTCTCCCTTGAACCCATCACATCTTCTATCACTCAAACTCTAGCACGCCAACAACACAAAACCACAAACAAAACACAAACCCCCACATGCACACACAGATAATCTCTGCTTCGTTCTCTGAAATTGGTGAGTCATTAAGATTTCATCTTTGTTTTCTTATGGTGGAGGTGGCAATGGCAGGGTTTGGGTGGGTGGTGGTGGGCATAGAGGAGATAAGTGATTGTTACTTCTAGATGATCGAGTTGGCTTGCGATAGAAATTGTGAAGGGTAGTGGAGGTGGTGGCGGTCGTCGATTGGCTTGGGGAGTTGCAAAAGACAAAGAAGGGTGGGGATATACTGTTGGGATGAGGCCTCTGATTTCTGAGAGAATAGAAAGTGGGGGGCAGCCAATTTTTTGTTTTTCAATTTTATCATCTATTTTGTCTATAAAATAGCAGAAATATCCTTAAAAGACCTATATGTGACACACACATGGTAGTTTTCCTCTCTTTTTTTAATAGAAGCTAGTGTCAAGGACCACATTGACTCAATGTTTAAACTTTGGAGATGAAATTGACAGAATTGAAACTTTAAGGACTAAAGTGCGATGAATGATAAACCTTAGGAACTATTGGTACAATTTACCCTATTTATGTTCTTCATCTAATAATAATATACTAAGTGAATAATAATTATTTTATCATTTTTTCAATTAATATTGATGACACCATAAAATATGTTTGAGACCATTTCACTATGGCCCATCAGCATGGACCTCAGCCACATGGACCCGACTTGGTCCATCCAACGCTAATTAACCCATTTTAGATCACCAAGTGATGCCATTGCAGCTCAACATCCAAGAAGCCAACTTGGATCTAACTACCATGAGAAGAGGAATAGATGGACAAAGCAACCTTGTCCTAGATAGTAAGCTATCGTCTCAAGTATGCCACCTCACTGCTTCCAGAAGCCAGTGTCAGCCCTAGGCCTAGGCAACTACGGTGCCTGCCTAAGCCCCAAATTTTAGAGGGCCCCCCAAAAAAATTTAGTAAAATAGGTTTTTTTTTTTTTTTTTTGTATTTAGATATGATCTAAATTTTTCAGGCCCAAATTTTAGAGAGCCCCAAAAAATTTACCCCTTTAGTAGAGTACACATATATATAAATACATATATATGTATATATTTTGTATTTTAGATAAGATCCAAAATTTAAGAGTTCAAATCAATATTTAATTTTGTTTTGTCAAAAATTACTTTCTATTTGGTTAAACCCAATTTTTAGAAGGCCACAAAAAATTTACCCTTTAATATAGTAGGCCTAATTTTTATTTTTTATTTTAGATATTTTCCAAATTTTTAGGACAAAATTTTAAGAATTCAAATCAAGATCTAATTTTTTTGGTTCAAAATTACTCTATACTTGGTTAAGCCTAAATAGAGGCCCCATTAAATTGCTTGTTCAAAACTTAATTGATAATATTTTATTTTTGATCAATTAAGATTGAATGAATTAACTATATTATCTATTGAGAATATTTAGTTAAAATTTAAATATAAGAACTTGATCGATATTTTGTATTTAAAAAAATAAAAAATAAAAACTTAAATTATGATAATTAAAAATAATATATAATAATAGGCTAAATATTAATAGAGTCCCATGTGAAGTTTTGACCCAGAGCCTCGATTTACCTAGGGTCTCCCACGCTAGAAGCTCATATGTCCTGTAGATATGA
Source organism: Ilex paraguariensis (assembly GCA_963454935.2). Classification (NCBI taxonomy): domain Eukaryota; kingdom Viridiplantae; phylum Streptophyta; class Magnoliopsida; order Aquifoliales; family Aquifoliaceae; genus Ilex; species Ilex paraguariensis. The sequence goes on from CAUOFW020001613.1 coordinate 442,010, forward strand.
TTGCTTCTAAGAGCCAAATATTCCTCAATAATTCTTGTATAAAGAGAAAACCATTTCCTACGAAAAGGGGATTGATTCCAACTCTCTGTAACTACCCTTTTCTACCTCCTCAAGCAGTACGACGAACACTGGAGCAAGAAACTCCATTAAGAGTGGACTAGCCTGCCTATTAAACTTGGTGAACTACTTCTACTCTTGTCCATTTTCACAAGCAACTCACACATATTATTACCCAGTACACAAAACCATTTCACTCAACATTTTCTTGCACAATCAATTTAGCGTCGTCTATGGAAACGATAGTCATCATTCTGCTTTTAAATCAACTTTTTATCTATTAAATTGATGGTCTTGGCAAGAAGTATGAGTCAAATCCCAAAAAAACCAATAGGTGAATCCTCCTTCTCTGGCTCCCCCTATAGACCCACCTTCGGCATGGGAACCAAAGACTTACCAAGAAACCATGTTACCCATTCTCAGGCAAAATAAGAAAATCATCGCTCTGCTCACTACCCAGCAACCTTAACCTCCTTAGAATCCACCTCCTCCTCCTCAGCCACCCCTTAACAAGATAAAATAGGAGAACCATCAGAGCCACTCAGACGAAAATATTCACCACCAACAACCTAAAGATGACAATGAGAATGAGGCTCACAGTATAACTGGAGCGGATAGAATGCAAAATCCTCAGCCTTAAGCCCAATAGAATCCCTTGAACCAGTATTGTGAGGAAAGAATAAGGAAGTCCAAAATGTGTCTGAAAACATGAAAAATATTGTGAAGAACTAAGCCTCAATGTCGATGGAGGCTCTGGTCCAACAGATAGAGTCTCCCTTCACCCCTGAGATCCAACATTCCCCCTTCATACAAAGTACAAAATGCCTCATGTTAAAGCATTATGCTGGACTTGAGACTTGTTTGATCACCTTAACACCTTCAAAAATCAAATGAAACTACATGGATACCAAGATCCAGTTTGGTGCAAGACTTCGCCATCACGGTCAAAGGTTTTGCATTAGCTTGGTACAACCAGTTATCTCTATCTTTAATCTCCTCTTTCAAGGAACTGTCCTTGCAATTTATGTCTCATTTCATCGGTGCAAGGTCCCACCTCAAGCTAATCTCATATCTCCTCAGCATTAAGTAGAAACTATACAAGTTAGTCAGAAGTTATGTATAACAATTCAATCAGGAGTTCCTCTAAGTTGATGGCCTAGACGATAAGATAGCCTTAATTGCAGTCATAACTGGCCCGGGCTCCAATCGTCAGAATTGTTATTTTTAGTCTCCAAGAACCCTCATGCTAGCATGGCTGATGTATTAGCTAAAGTAGAGAAGTACATCAACGACGAAGAGGTCTTTCATGCAAGGCATGGCTCTTTAGCTGCACCAAGTAAATAGAAGGACAAGAAGAGGAAATAATACAATCCTAAGAAGGACCAAGACCGATCTCCAAAAAGGAGAAGAAATGTTTAAGATCGACTACAACCCCCAAAGTCGGACGTCCAAACTATGGCTAGCTCTTTCCAAGTCCAAGATGTCTAGAAGATCCCGCGCCATGAAATGAAGGTAAGTTTTTCTCACGCTAACCTGGAGGGATGTCAAATTCTCCATGATGATCCTTTGGTTGTTAAAGCTATCATCACCAATAAAAATGTTTATCGGGTTCCAATGGACAACGGTAGCTCTGCCGATATTATCTTCTTAGGAGCATTCAACCAACTTGACATCGACAGAGAACAACTGCTACCAACTAAAATGCATTTAGTGGGATTCTTAATGGAGAAGGTATACCCACTTTGCTCTATTTAGCTAGTTTTAACGCTTGGATAATCCCCATGTCAAACTACCACCACGATCAAATTTTTAGTTGTTGATGCTCTTTTTTGCCTACAATTTAATCTTGGGAAGGCAATCTTTGAATGCCATCAAGGCCATTCTCTCTGCTTACCATCTAGTAATGAAATTCCAATTGGGGTCCACACTCAGCCTGTGGAGTATAACCTTTCGCTCTATTCCCTTCATATCCTAATGTTTCCAAGCAAAAACATTTGCATTGCTTTTTAGAAAGGTAACGATCTTTTATTTTATCTCGTTCACCATTCTAGAGCCGACAAAGACCACATGTTTAGGCGCTTTGTCTACTTGCATGAGCTTCAACTCCTCTATTGGCGTAGGCCTAGTGTCAATTTCATCCCTCATGTCAAGGTCGCCTAACTGTATAGCATCAACTTTTTTTTATTTCTTCGAGGTAGTGTAACATTCCCTGGCTATCCTCTGATCTCTTTGACCATTCCAACTCCATTCTTGGTAAGCCAATGAAGCAAAGGAGGCAAAGTTTCACCCCAGAGAAATAGAGAGCTATTAATGAAGAAGTGGCCAAGCTCTTTAACGCCAAAGCCATCTAGGAAGTCTAATACCCATTTTGGCTAGCGAACGTAGTCTTAGACAAAAAGACCAATGGGAAGTGGTGATTGTGCATTGTCTTCACTGACCTGAACAAAGCATGCCCAAAAGATATTTTCCTCTCCTACGAATCAACCTAATCATTGATGCCACCTCATGCCATAAGCTTTTTAACTTTATGGATGCCTTTTCAATCTACAACCAAATCAAAATGGATCCCATGGATTAGTAAAATACATCTTTCATAAACGAGTAAGGAACCTTTTGTTATCCGATCATACCCTTCAGACTAAAGAATGCTTGAGCCACTTACCAACTGTTGCTGTAAAAAATGTGTCCAACTATTCTGAAAGCTATTTGTGGTTGATTTGGGTCTAGCCACACCTTTTCTTATGCTCTGGGTGAGGTTTTTGGCAATTGTGGTACCTGAAAAGAAGTCAAAGACTAGAGGGGTGCTCCGGGGGTCGACCCTCCGACGCTCAAGTCAGTATTTGAAAAATTAAAGTGCAGCAAATGAACTGGGCTAAGTGTAGTTACATGGGTCTTACCCCAGAGGTCCCCTTTTATAGTATTTTGATAGGTGTTCTAGAGAGAGTGTACTTTAGGCTCTCCTGGTAGTTTGAATTTGCATGATCTCATTTCGGTTGAGGAGTCTAGGCTTCTGTGGACTTTATCTTTTGTTGAGATAGCCATCTAGAGTCCTAACTGTACTAGGATTTTGTTTAATCACGAGGACAAGGCTTGCCAAGGGTGGAAACTTATCCTTATCCCTTGGCTATCTTATCTTTTTCACAGTAATTAAATGAATCCCACCATTTGAACGAGTCTCTGGTAGACAAGGTTCTTATTTTAAAATTGGGGATTAGTTTTTTCATCCTTTTGGATTCTTCATCTCACCAGGTTGGGGAAAGCTGATTATCTGAGTTCATTATTCATCTAAGTTTCCCTTCTCTCTAACAAGTCAGTCAATGGTTGTATTTTTAAATATAGTGCCAATTAGGACCTTTCCCTTAGTTAAGATTAAATTTTCTCTCATCAGTTGTCCTAATCATGTTTTCCAAGCTAACATATATTTTCTCCCAATGGAAATATGATTGTTACCTCTCTCTAATTCTTGAAGCGTATTAATTGTGCATCTTTTCAGATGAGGTAGACATGGTTTTGTAACCGCCATCCCTTGACCGTCCTTTGGATTAGAAAAGTTTTTCTTCCCTCTCTGATCTCTCTTTTCAAAAATGAGCTATATGTTCTCCTTTTAGGCTTCCCAAGTCAAAAACATTTATCTCTTTTCCATTCCTTGTTGCTCTTACTTTCCTTGGCTTCTAAAAAATTTTCATCAGAAATTCCCTCCTCATCTGCTCAAGAGGCGGGAATAGAAGAGGCTGGACTGGTGGCGGATATTCACAAAAAGGCTTTTGAAACCCCTATTTAATTTGTCTAGGGGCTCTATAGTACCATTACCGACATTGTTCTTTCCCACCTTCGCTCCAAATTCTACATTTTTTAGTCCATCTTACTAAGAGCTTCTAGTGGTGATGAAAGGGCTTGTGATTATCATGAAGAGGAGGTTTGTATGTATGAAGTAGCCTTCAATTCTGGATTCAGATTTCCTTTTCTCCCTTATATTCATGAATTCTTGTCTTTCTTGAATATTGCTCCTGCCCAACTCACCCCAAATAATTGGAGGGTGTTGATTGGGCTTAGTGCCTTATCGAGCTCTGCCCATGACGTTGGTGTTTTTCCCATTGTTGGAGTTTTTTCCATTGTTGGAGAGGTCCTCCACTCCTTTCAAATTAAGGTGGGTACTAACCCAAGCTTGGGCTAGTACTATTTGATGAAGAGGGCTGGCAGCTCTGATCTGCTAACAAAAATTACTTTCCCTATCAAAGAATGGAAAGATCGATTCTTCTTCATTTCTGGTTCTGAATGGGAATTCAATCCCTCTAAACCTCTATTTGAGAACCCTACAAGGGTTCTCTACAAATGGGGCATAATGCCCATCTCTATCTCTAGTAAGTTTCTTGCTTGTTTTCTTGAATTCCCTTTTTATTTCAAGAAACCAAGACTTAAGAGATTCTTGACAGAATTATTATCGCTCAAAGTCATAATTTTAAAGAATTCAGCAGCTTGGTTATAGAGACCAATCTGCATAAATTGAAGATGGGACCTAAACCTCCCACTCTTGTTATTGTACCTCTAAAAAGTAAGTTCTCTACTTTATATGTTTATGTTTGTGCTATGTCTGAAATTTACTTATCATCTTGTGAGGTTTCTATTACAAGCTTGGCTCCTCAACTTGATATAAAGCTGGATAGAGGTTCTTAGGAATGTGAGAGCCAAACAACAAAAGGAAGAATTCAACAGCCCTCCTTTTCCAATTTCAAAGAGATTAAGGTCCAACGACTCCCTTACTTTTAGGTTGCCCTAGTAATTTCTAGCTCCAAGGAGCCCGTCGATGTGGAGTCTTTCCCAAATATCCCTTTAATTAATAAAATGAAGACTATTGAGGGCAAGTTGTCTGCTGATTAGCACAAAATATTGCATATCATGTGTACATTTAAACCCTTTTTATACTATCTTTTGTGGTAAAAATAAGGGGAATTGCAATGTTTTGAGCTTATAATGAGGTTTTGGTGTGTTTGCAAGTAAAATAGTTTAAATGGTGCATGTTAGGCCCCCTACCATGGTGCTTAAGGTCAATGGAGTTGAGGGAGAGGTTTGACGAGGGCTTGGAAGGTGAAAGAACCAAGAATTAAACAAAATAAGTTAAAAACTACCAGTAGATTTTTCATAAAACTACTGGTAGATTTTGGTTATTGGAGTGGTTTCTACCGGAAAACTACTGGAAGGTTTTGGCTACTGGAGTAAAACCTACCGGTAGGATTGGTCATCGACCTACTGGTAAGTTTTGCTGAAAACGCCAGATTCTGCAATTCAAGCTCTGCTACTTTGGGAACCCCACCATTGATTATTCTACTTGCTTCCTAATACCTCCTACACACAGACATCCCTTCTTTCACCCACACTTAGACTTTGGAGGTTTTGACATTAATGATGAGGAGAGAGAAGAAAGGAGCCTGGGAGATGCTGGGTAGGCTGTCCTAACATGCCCCATGCCATCTAATTAGCCTCCTATGGATGGGAGGGCTGTCTCACACCTAAGGAGACCTCCATGGACGAATTGGCAAGCTCTATACACCATTATTTAGATTGTATTGCATTGTAGAAAGAGAAGCTCCAAGGAAGAAGATGAAGCTCTAAAGAGAGAAATTTTTGTTTTTGCATTTTCTTCCTTCCATTCACTTGTAGTTTCCTTTAAGACTTGTGTAAGCTTCATTTAATTTCTTTAATGTCATTTATTACAAGTACATTGCAAGTTTAGTGCTACATTTTAGATTTCACCATTGTTGTATTAAGTTTTCTTCATTTCAAGCTTTTAAAATGGGTATTGAATGTTTTTCTTCATAGTTTAAGATTTCTTTCATCAATTCAAGCTCCAAACTTCATTTCTTTACAATGTCTCTTTATTTCATCTATGTTCTTGTATTAAACATGAGTAGCTAAGTTTTAAGTTGGCTAATCCAAGGGAGAATTCCTCTTGGGAAGGCTAAATCAACTCTTTTTCATTCATCCTCGTAGTGTACAACGGTTCGATTTGACTAGGTTGAGTGTGGACATGGATGTGAGTTCTTGATACACCATAGACTATTCACGGGGCATGCTTGAATCCTCACCTCTATTTTAGTCTCGCATTTCCTACGAATCAATCGATCGTCTAAGCACCATTGGACAAATGTTTTGAGTCAATTTGGTATTCCCACTGGAATGACTTCTTTGGATTATCCAACACTTGTTTTCATTTAATTTTAATCAAAAACACAACTCACCAAAACCCAAAACTCAAAGATTTTTACATTTTCCCTTTTCCACGAAAATCACCTTCACACAATTCCCTTCCTTCCCTAAGGAGACGACCTTGGAATACAAATTCAAAGTAAAACACGACCCTCGAAAGTCTCTCTACGCTTGGGGAGTACTTTTTTTACACACACATATTTGCCTCATTTCCCGCATCATTCCTAGGGAGAGTGACACTCACCTATCCATATAAGTCATACACATATCACAAGATGATGTTCAAAGATTAGGGAGTCAACGAAATAACTTGAATCATTTTTGGTGTCGTTGCCAGGGACGGCAAAACATTGAATTAAGAAGGTGATTTTCAGACAATGGAGGTAAGTCCCGTGAATTCTCATCATGGATTGAGGTACGTCACTCCTTGTATATACTTTTGTGTACTTATTTTTCAATTGTAGATATTGTTTTGTATGTGGGGATGGGACGAACATAATAGATTGATTTGACAACCCTTAGGACCCAACATGAATGTTGACCAAGACCCACCCGAGAATGCCGGTGACAACTTTGAGGAGTTGGGTGCTAATATGAATGTCCCAAGGGGAGGAGGAGTGTAAGAACCTATAATTTCAAACCCAATAATGCACTTTTTGCCTAGGAATGAAGGGAATAACATCCAAATTGATCCTCTGACGAGGTCAATAAGAGATTACCTTCAACCCACTCGTAGCACCACTCCCTCATGCATTCTCTTACCATTCCAAGTTCATGCTTTCCTAGTTAAGCCAGGAATTCCTTAAGTGGATGTTTGGAGAATTTGGAGAAGGTTCTGGAAAGATGTGATGAAAAAAATTTGGTCCTTAACTAGGAGAAGTGTCACTTTATGGTGACGCAAGGGATTGTGCTTGGGCACATTGTCTCGACAATAGGGATTGAAGTGGACAAATCAAAGGTGGATGTAATTTCCAACCTTTCCATACCAAATGTCATCAAAGATATCTGGTCGTTTCTTGGCCGTGCCGATTTTTATTGTCGTTTTATTAAAGACTTTAGTGCATTTGCCTAACCTTTGACCAAATTACTTTTAAAAGATGTCCCATTTGTTTGGTCAGATGATTGTGAGGCATCCTTTAAAAAGTTAAAAAACATGCTCATTTCACCGCCGATCATGCGACCACCTAAATGGGACTCTCCATTTGAGCTTATGTGCGACGCGAGTGATTACTCGATCGGCACAGTGCTTGGTCAAAGGGAGGATAAGAGACTCTATGTAATATACTACGCTAGCGAAACTCTTAATAAAGCTCAAATGAACTATACCACCACAGAAAAAGAATTGCTAGTGGTAGTATTTGAATTAGATGAATTTCGGTCTTACATCATTTGCTCACCTATAGTAGTCCATACCAATCACTCTGCTTTGAAGTATTTTTTGTCTAAGCAGGATGCGAAATCGAGAATCATTAGGTGGATACTCCTCCTATAAGAATTCTACTTGACAATCAAAGACAAAAAGGGAGTTGAGAACGTGGTGGTGGACTATTTATCCTAACTTGTGGTGCAAGAGGACGATGAGCACATTCCTATCCCTGACTTTTTTCTTGATGAGAATTTATTTTCTATTCATTCTATTTGTCCCTGGTATGCTGACATATGTAATTATCTTGCTACAAGGCAAATACCACCGCATTGGAGCCTGGAGGATAGAATGAGGATTATGGCGGATGTGAAGTACTTTTACTTTGACAACCAGTACCTGTTAAAGTATTGCCCTGACCAAGTCATTAAGAGATGCATACCAGAAAATGAACAATGGGATGTCCTTGATTTTGTCACTCGAAAAACGTGCAGTGGTCACTTCTCTTCCAAGAAGACTTCGACAAAGATTCTATAGTCTGGTTTTTATTGGCCCTCATTAAACAAACACTGTGTTTTATTTTGTAAGGAATGTGATAGGTGCCAAAGATTAGGTAGCATGACCCGAAGGAACATGATGTCCCTCTCCCATGTACTTGTTGTTGAGATATTTCATTGTTGGGACATTGACTTTATGAGTCCTTTCCCTGTGTCATTTGGCTACCTTTACATTCTACTAGTAGTGAACTACGTGTCCAAATAGATGGAGGTTATCCTGACCAAGATCAATGACCATCGGGTCGTTGTCAAGTTTCTCAAGGAGAACATATTTTCGAGATTCGGGATGCCTCATGCTATGATAATCGATGGTGGATTGCATTTTTGTAATAGGTAGTTCGCATCTTTGATGCATAAGTATGGTGTCACACATAAGATATCCATTGTATACCACCCACAGACCAATGGTCAAGCCAAGTTGGCTAATAGGGAGATCAAAAATATCCTAGAGAAACTGGTGAACCCGAATAGGAAAGATTGATCATTTTGACTGACCGATGTCCTATGGGCTTACTGCACTAATTTCAAGACTATTCTAGGCATGTCTCCCTATCGTCTCGTCTATGGAAAGGCTTGTCATTTGCCAGTTGAAATGGAACACAAGGTCTATTGGGTCATAAACACTTTAAACTTCAATTTAAGAATGGTCGGAGGGAATAGGAAGCTAGAAATTAATGAATTGGAAAAGGTTCGCAGAGGTGCATATGAGAGCTCTAAAATTTCAAAAGAATGGGCTAAGATATTTCATGACAAATCCATTGTAAGGAAGTCATTGGAGCTTGGCCAAAAAGTGCCCTTATACAACTCTTGTCTCTCAATCTTTTAATGGAAACTCCGATCCCGTTGAGATGGCAAGACATTCAAGGTCAATGGCCAAAGACTTAAGTCATTCTTTCAGGGGTTTGAAGGTCAAGGGGTGGAGGATGATTTGATAGATCCAGTTTACCCGGACTTGCTGGAGGATTAACTATTATCTTGGTTTTTAGTGTACAGTTGTTTTACTTACTTTATCTGTTTATGTTTACTTATTTTATCTTCACACATCGTGTTGGTTTTCTTAGTTTCAGATATTGGTGTTTTTGTCAAAGCTCAAGTGCAATGTGTTCTCTAGCCCTACTCATCCTTTTATAGTCTTTCATTACATGTCATATCTTTTTTGTTGGATTGAGGATAATGCATGAATCATGTTGGGGGCTGAGGTGCACCATTTGGTATGATACACCAATGTTTGTGGAAATTTTTGTTGATAATACCAATTTTTGTGGTGAAAATTCACCTTTCACATATCATACATATTTTTGTTTACATTAGTTGCAAATTATGTGAAAATTTTGAAATTTTTTATGGAAAATATCTGAATGTTGATATGTATTCCCCTGTTTAGAGTGTTATGGGTTTGCTGAGGTGTTGTTTGTTGCTTGAATACATGAGCACATTATAGAAGTTCATCCTATACATGAGTATCACATATGTATTTGTTTTTGAACTCAACCTTAAGTGCACCTTGAATGTATAATTTTGGTAATTTACAGATTGGATTCACATTTAGTGCTTGACATGAATAGTGGAGATGAATAAGGTCCCGTAAGAGCTTTAATATCAATCCTTGTTGGAGGGAACTTGCATTTACTCAAAGAACAATTTTTCAATTTTTAGATGTGTTCAATAATCTCATTATGCTTGTTTTGGTTAGGTGTATTTGGGTAGTTGATTGACTTTGTCTTGATATGCACAATGCTCTCTCATGCCCATCTAGAAAGGATCTTAGGCCATCTTTGATTTACTTTGAGTCTTAGCCCTTTTTCTTGTGAAAGTTTATCCTTAGTGTCGTGATTGAGCCTTAATTGTAAATTTGATTTCATACCACACATTTGACCAAGCTAGTGCAGAATGATAAAAACCTACCTCCCCTTAGTTATTCCTAGGCTGAATATGAGTGATAATAAAATAGAAGGAAGTATGGTGTGCAAAGTCAAACAAAAGGATGAATTAAAGTGAAATTCAAAGAGTTGAACAGAAAAAGAATGAAAGAAGAAAAGAATGACAAAATAAAAGAAAAATGTTAAGAAAAAGAAACAAAGAGTGTGGTGATGGTGTTAGACTGAAAAGCCCATGAAAATGGAGATGTTTGAAACAAAATCCATTCACTCGAAAAGTCCTAAATGATCTAGAGGGAGGGATCAGACATTCAGTTCAAGGTGAAGAACCTATAGTTACATTCAACACAGCAAAGTACTTGTCTTTGGGGTTACCTTTCTGTCATTAAAACATATTTAGATATGATTGGAGTCACTTGACAGGGGCATCTCTATTGGATCCCTGGGTTGGCACTAAAGAAGGAGGTTTCCACTTAAGTTGAATTCCGTTCATGGGAGATGCATACTTTTAAAGAAAAAAGAGAATTTGGTTTGCTATCTAGTGCCCTAGCATTTCTTTCATGAGATTATGCCAATGTTGTTTCATTTTCATGCATGAACTTCATTTTTGGATTATGTGTGAGCATGTTTCATTTTGTGCACAAGATTCTATCTCACATGTACACATGGAGAACATGCTAGGATAACTAGAGTGTGATTCATTGTTGAGAGACCCTTGGTGAGTTTTGCATCGAAGCTGAAAATGAATGTGTAGGTGCATATTCTAGACTAGTATTTAAAGCTATGGTGATGCTCATGTGTGCTTGGTTCGGGCATTTGAACGATGTGTAAATAACCCCATGCTTGCAGGATAGGGGAATATTGCTCGAGCATTTAATATTTGTGAGAATTAGGAATGCCCTTGTTATTTGAATGTGTGTCTTACATTTTGGGTATTCATTTTGGTAGTTAAATGTATAAATCCATACTTTGTGTTTTGAAAACATCAAAATTTTAAATCATATTGTAATTTCGGTAATGACTTGGGGCATGATGGCTCAAATTGTGGTTTACAAGTGTAGCACATGTTTTGGGTGGAGTAGAGGTCATAATTAGAGTGCTAGAATGTGTAGGAGTTGAAGTGAAGTGGAGAGCACATGTTTTTGCAATTAAATGAAAACCTACCCATAGTTTTGTACATAAAACTATCGATTGGTTTTGCACACTGGTCCTGAATCTACCAGAAAACTACCGGTAATTTTTGCTCACTTGAGTAAAACCTACCAGTAGGTTTGGCATCAACCTACCGGTAGGTTTTGCCCAGAATGCCAAAATTAAGGGTTTTAATTAGATTTTTTCAGGAGAATTGTTCATTGTCTCCCTAATTTACAAACCCTAAGACACTTCTCTCTCCCTCCAAGCATCTCTAAGCCTAAAAATCCCTCACCCATTGCCATTAATCTCTCATTTCTCACTCCTAGGGTTGTTGATTGAGTAGATTTTATTGAAGATTTGTGGATTTCATCTTTTAAACCCTAGGTTTGCCAAAATTTCCCCAAAACCCTAATCTCCTTAACTCCTTTCAAAAGGTAAAAAATCATTGAAATGGCTCGCACTGGGAAGATCATTCTTGAACATGTGGACTTGATTGAGGGGTTTGTTTTGGCCTTTTTGTCACTTGTGGTGTGTGGGGCACTGTTGCTGTGCATGGCCCGCACCAAGCGCACCGAGAGTGCTAGTGCCCACAAGAGAAGCGGGGAGAGGTTGAGTGGGGACCATAGTGAACGACGGAAGAAGGCTAGGAACGATGCTCGGTACCAAAGCATCGAAGAAAAGAATGTAACTTGTGAACGATTTTTTGGTAAAATATCCCTGGGTCCAAACAACGAAGTTATGAGGATCATTGAGGCCCACAGGATTGGAATTTGATTTGAGCCCGTGAGTGAGTTCAATTTGGCGTTATGTCGGGAGTTGTACCAAAAGTTAAGGGTGATGGACGAGGACGTGGAGATTTTGAGGAATAATATGAGGGGCAAAACTTTTGATGTGACCCCAGTCGTGATTTTCACCCTCATGAAGTACGAGAGGTCACCTCCCTCCACCCCGGTGTTCCCACATAACATTCCTGGGATCAAAACTATCCCAGAGTATGTGGCTTTGATGTATGAGGACCCAACTCAATTTAGGACAACGGTCCAAATCGAGGGCCTCAGGCATGCGTACGAGATGATGAATAAAATTGTGCATTATAACTTGCTCCCAAGGGAGCCGAGAAGAGCCCAAACGTGGAAAAGCTTGCTCTCTTGGATGCAATGATGGCGGGGAAGACTTTGGACATCGTGCTCTTAATATGGGAGGTGATGAAGGAATTCGTGTAAAATCTGGGTAAATTTAAACTTTTTTTGAAAAAGGGCAAAATGGTAATTTTTTACTATAATGCGGACTTAAAATTCATATTTTTCTACAACTCGGATGATGCAACGGACTTCACCGTTAGACTCGTATCGCGAGATCGAGCTACCATGTCAATTTTTAACGAATTTCAGGATAATCAAATTTTTTATGTTTTTTGAGACAACTGGGGGTCGGATGACCTCACAAACGTCCCCAGAACAAAACTTATAAAATTTTCTTATAATTGAAGGAAATTTCAAATAAAATTAATTTAAACTTAAACCGGAATAAAATTTATCGTTTCGGGGCGAAAACGGACCCGAAAATAGGAAACCCACGGCGCGACGTGAACCACACAATTTAAGAGTATAAATAGGAGTGAAATATCTGATTTTCAGATATTTCTCTCCCCATTATCAGCTGGCTCACACGTTGGAAGAAGGAGAAGAAGAAAAACATAAATTTTTACCTTTCTCTCTTCGATTCACGGAGTTCTATCGGTCGGAATCCCTCAGAAGAAGAGTTAAAGTCGTTCACCGCGATGAGGGCTACGTCTACATACCAAGAACGAAGGATTTCACTGAAGATCTAAAGAGGATATTTTGAAAATCAAGATTTTTGGGGATTAGGAGGTGTTCTTGAAGCTTTCTCCCATTCATTTACTCTCCAAGAGGTAGGGTTTCCTCCTACTTTGATTTATTTCTTACCTAGGATGTTCTATGGAATGGGTAAGGGTATAGAATAACATAGGTCACTTGAATATAATTATTAAAGTGAGGAAATGAGTGTGAAAATGGCTTAAACCAATTCCTAGTTAAGTTTGGGATAAGAAAATTGTTTGTCTAATTCCCTAGAACTTGATATTATTGGACATGCTATGTGTTCTATGGTGCCTTGTGAATAATGTGGGCAAATTTGTGTGATAACATGAATTGTTTGTCTTGTAGGTCATTCACTAAAAGCCTATGTGAGAATTTAGTTGTTATGACATGAATTATGTATAACAAGCTTGCAAATTGTTGAATTAATTGGTATATGTTGTTAATATGTTAACATCATGACAAATTGTGGTATTTATATGCTTATAATATAAATTGTCATGGAACTTGTGGATATGAGGTTTAGTTGCTCATATGGCATTCATTACATATGGAGCATAACATTGATAGTGCAATGGAACATTATATTGCATTTGCACAGGGGAAACACATCCATGGGCATGAGTGTGGGTGTGTGTGTGCATAGTTGGATCAAATACCATACTTGGTGATTGATGGGTGGACTCGAAAAAGTTGGACTGAAGATCTGATTAAGTCGCATGGTTGCATGAAAGGAAAACTTGTGTCGGGTATAGCAAGAAAGACTAGATTCTCTCTCGGGCGCAAAATCCGGCCATATGGTTTATACATTTCCCAGCGATAAAATTCCAGAAAAGTGTAATGGCGTACGGAGCCAGAGGTGTGATTCCAAAATCCAATACCCAACAAAGACACATGATTTTATTCTATAAAATGGTTATTCGATGTGTAACATCCAAAAATGATTTAGTTTTATAAACACAAGGCATTTGTTTTAAAATGATCATTGGATGTATTTCATCAATGACGAATTTATTACACATTGACATTGCATTGTGTGGTGGGAGTCGTTGAGGACTCGAGTTAAAGTGCATGAGTGAATATCATTTCATATCATGACATGACATAGTAAAATTTCAACATTGAATGACATATTCTTATTTGGAATAGAAAATGATTGTTAATTGTTACATGTGCACATTTCATACGCACTTAGGGGGGGGAGTAGCCTTTGTAGGAAATACTCTACTTGGCGTAGCTCACGCTATACGGGAAAACGTTTCAAGTGCGGGATACATTCTGGCAGATGGCTCACATTCGGGGCCCTAGTGATGAAGAAAGGTCGACTTGTGGCTTTGAATTCATTTTTGTAAAATCGTTGTATAATTTTTGTGAAAATTATATTTTGGGCTTGTAATCGTATAGAATAAATTGTAATAGACCTTGTATGTATTAGGTTTTATGTGAAAAATCTTATTAAACATGTGTTTGGATGATATTGGAATAGTTTGAAATGGATTGAAAATAAAAAACAGGTGAAACAGGTAAAACTGGGTAATGAGTACCGGTACAACGAGGTCCAGTGAGTTAATCGTACCGGTATAGATTTTTCAGTGGGTTGATAGTACCGGTACAGCCTTGTCCAGAAGGCAGAGCATACCGGTATGCTGTACCGGTACTGATTTTCCAAAAGGTTCACAATACTGGTATGTTGTACCAGTACTCTTTCCAAAATTTTAAAATTTTAATATTATTTTGCCAAGTTTTTGGGCTAAGGGTTCTTGGGTTCCAAGGATGTAAATGGACTATAATGGAGTATGAAATGTAATACTTTGGACCACGGTTGGATCAAATAATAAAATGTATACGGGGTTTTACGTTTGGTTCATAATCCCGGTTAAGAAGATGTTATGGACTTGACGTTGAGTTATACGACAAACGAGTGTATTTTAGTGGGTTGACGGATAGTCAACGGTTAAAAAATGACCCTCAGTTTTAGGGGTGTCACAGCTTGGTAATTAGAGCATAGGTATACGATTTACCTAGGGCTGTTGGGCATGGGTTTAGACCATTGCATTCATTGTGCATTTCATGTTATGTGCTTAAATTGCTACTTGTTGTATGTTGTGTGTTATGTGAAATATATATATGGTAAAATATATAGGGAAAGGAGAAACACTAGGGTTAGAAAGCATAACCTTGGGGTTTGGAAAAAAAGATGAACGGGATAGTTCAAGGTGTGAATGTCTACTAGTGGTGGTATACGCACTACTAGGGAGATAAGGAGCAAAATCTCAAAGTTTAAACTTGATCCCTATCTTGGGATAGTATGTGAAGCTTTATTGTTATATTACACGTGTGTAGATCGCAAATAGAGGAAGAGGACGCCGAGGTGGTGGATGAAACAACAACCAACCACCACCAGTCTTCAACATCAAGCCTTTGTGGAGGCTATTAGTATTGCTGTTCCTACCATTGCACAGGCTAGTGCTGCAGTTGCTACCATTGCACAGACTAGTGCAAATATGGGTCAAGGAGGCTGAAGTAACCTTCAAAATTTTAAGGCACATCAGCCACTGACTTTTGTGGGAGGAGCGGATCTGATGGTGGCTGACCGTTGGTTCCGACAAGTCAACAAGATCTTAGGGGCTATGGAGATCACCTCTGATGGCACTAAGATAACGCTAGCTACGTTCCAGCTAGAGGGAGAATCCCAATTGTGGTGGGATTGGGTGAAGGACTTAAGGAACTTAGAGTTAATAACATGGGCAGAGTTCCAGCAGCTCTTCATGGACATGTACTTTCCAGCGGCCGCGAGACAAGCAAAGGCCCAGGAATTCTTGGATTTGAAACAAGGGACGATGACGGTGATGGAGTATGTGGCTAATTTCACCGAACTAGCCTGTTTTGCTGATGACTACGTGGCCACGGATATGGCCAAGGTGAGGAAGTTTGAGGATGGTTTGAAATTATCCATTGGGGGTAAAATTGTGGGCCACTTTCTGCAAAACTTGGATTCGATGGTCACGATAGCTATGGCCATTAAGAGAGAAGTTGAGAACGCATGGAACATCCGGGAAACGTGTGGTAAAGACAAGAAGAAGGAGAGCCAATCTTCTTCAAGTTCAGGGAAGAAGCAAAGGACTTCGACTCCAAAGGGCCGCAATTATCAAGGCCAAGGTCAATCCTCCCAAGGCGGGAGAAATCAAAGGCCTTCCTACCAGACAGGTCAAAGGACATGTTTCATTTGCCACCAACCAGGGCATATGAACCGGGATTGTCCTCAGCGACAGGGATCTTAGAGTTATGGAGCATCCCAGTCTCAATCTTCGATGGGGCAGCCACAGACACACTTTGTTCCTCCCTACCCCACCATAGGTTAGGGAAGTCAGTACCAATTCTAGGGTGCTGCACAGACCCCTACCACTTCACGAGCGAGGACTCCGCAGTTAGGCCAGATGGGCCAGAACATGGGTCGAGGTCGAGGACAGGGCTCACAAGCCGGGACTTCAGGAACCCAGGGGCGTGTCTACGCCATCACACCTCAGACTGAGCTAGTGGATCAGTCGATTATTTAGGGTACATTTCTACTCTCTCGCTTATGGGCAAGAGTATTATTTGACTCTAGTGCATCTCATTCTTTTATTGTTGTATCATGTGTGAAAGATTTGGGCTTAGAGGTTGAAATCTTAAAAGAACCATTGTATGTGAATTCACCCCTAGGAGATAGGGTATGTGTTGACCGGAGATGTCAGAGTTGTGAGTTAGAGATCTTGGGGATTCTACTCACTGTAGACATTAGGGTCATGGACATGTCAGAGTTCGATGTTATTCTTGGGATGGATTAGTTGGTGGCATATCGAGTTGTCATTGATTGTGATCGGAAGAAGGTCACTGTCTACACTCTGGAGGGTATTTGTTTCAAGTTCCAGGGGAAAAAGCATGGATCTTTACCCCAAGTAGTGTATGACTCTCGTTAGCATGGGCAGTTGATGGGATAGCTTGCGAGCCTTACCTTGGAGGATGAGGTGAGACAGGAGTTGGGTCTACCTTGGGTTATGTGTGAGTATGAGGATATTTTTCTAGACAAACTACAGGGATTACCTCCCCATAGGGATGTAGACTTTAGCATCGAGTTGTATCCCGGTACATCGTCTGTTTCTATGACTCCACATAGGATGACACTAGCTGAGTTGCAAGAATTGTTGGACAAGGGCTTTATTAGACCGAACACTTCACCATGGGATGCTCTAGTATTGTTTGCCAAGAAGAAAGACAAGACCCTTCGATTGTGTATAGACTATCGGCAGTTAAATAAGGTTACTATCAAGAATAGGTAACCTTTACCGATGATTGATGATTTGTTTGATAAGTTGAAAAGAGTGCATGTCTACTCTAAGATAGATCTTCGTACCGGCTACTATCAGTTGAGGATTAGGGAGGTAGATATCTCTAAGATGGCGTTTAGAACACAGTATGGGCATTTTGAGTTCACAGTGATGTCATTTGGATTGACGACTGCTCTGGCGGCATTCATAGATCTCATGCATAGGGTGTTCCAACCCTATTTAAATCAGTTCGTCATGGTGTTTGTTAACGACATCTTGATCTACTCTAAGTCAAAGGAGGAGCATGAGGGTCACTTGAGGGTTGTTCTCCAGACCTTGAGAGACCACCAGTTGTACGCCAAGTTCAGCAAATGTGAATTTTGACTTACGGAGGTAAAGTTTTTGGGACATGTGGTGTCGGTTTCGGGTGTATCCATGGACTCGGAGAAGGTTGAGTCAGTTATGAACTGGAAGAGGCCGAAGTCAGTCTTCAAGATACGCAATTTCTTAAGATTGGCAGAATACTATAGGGGGTTCATCGAGGACTTCTCCCAATTAGCTGCACCTATGACTAAGATGACTTGGAAAAAGGTCAAGTTTTAGTGGGATGATTCGTGCGAGAAGGCACTCCAGGAGTTAAAAATGAGGCTTACTTCAGCCCCTATTTTGATAGTTTTGGAGAGGGGACAGATGTACACGGTATATTGTGATGCTTTCAAGGACGAACTTGGTTGTGTTTTGATGCAGTCCAGGAGAGTGGTTGCTTACAGTTCTCGACAGTTAAAGAACCACGAGTAGAATTTCCCTACACACGACATGAAATTGGTGGCCATTGTTTTCGCCTTGAAAGCTTGCCACCACTATCTATATGGTGAGCAATTTGAGCTATTTTTGGACTACAAGAGTCTGAAGTATATCTTTACACAGCAGGACCTCAACATGAGGCAATGCAGGTGGATGAAATATTTGAAAGACTATAACTTCACTTTGCGTTACCATCCTAGTAAGAAAAATGTGGTGACTGATGCACTTAACCGAAAGTCACGGGGAGTTGTGGCTAGTGCGGCTTCACGAAAATGGCGGATGCTCGAGACTGTAGGACAGTTTGGGCAGCATTATCGAGGTCAGGCTCAGAGTGCGAAGTCAGCACACTTTTTGGTTATGTGAATGAACTTCACACTAGAGGAATTCAATAGGTTGTATATACGGAAGATTGTCTGGTTGCATGGGGTAACCGTATCTATAGTATCGGATCGGGATCCCAGGTTGACGGCTCATTTTTGGGAGAGTTTTCAGCGAACCATGGGAACACAGTTGATTATGAGCACTGCTTTTCATCCCCAAATGGACGGTCAGTTAGAGAGGACCATCCAGACTTTAGAGCACATGCTACCGGCATGCGTCCTAGATCTCAAGGATAGCTGGGAAGAGCACCTACCCTTAGTGGAGTTTGCCTACAACAACAGTTATCAGGCGAGCATACAGATGGCACCCTATGAGACACTATATGGGACACCTTGTTGTTCTCCAATTTGTTGGACGAAGGTAGGAGAGAGACCCTCTACGGGTCCGAAATTGATTAGAGACACCTTAGAGAAGATGGACTTAATACGAAAGTGTCTTCTTACGGCTCATAGCCGACAGAAGAGCTACGCCGACAGACTGTGGCGACCTCTAGAGTTTGAGGTGGGAGATCATGTCTTTTTGAAGGTAATGCATAAGAGAGGAGTGGTTAGGTTCAGAAAGCGGAAAAAGTTATCACCGAAATATATTGAGGCCTTCAAAGTACTTGAGAGGGTGGGTACACTTGCTATCGGTTGGCGTTACCGTCAAATCTATGGGGTGTTCATGCGGTATATCATGTCTCCATGCTTCGAAAATACACCCCAGATCCGACTTATGTGGTGGATTGGGGCGAGCTTGTTGTTGATGCAGATGGGACCTTTGAGGAGGGACCGATGCGCATCATGAATAGTCAGGATCAAGTTTTGCGAGACAAGACTGTGCGGCTAGTCAAGGTGTTGTAGCAGCACCGAGGAGTGGGAGAAACGACATGGGAGCGCGAGGACACTATCCGTACCAGTTATTCTTTCTTATTCAAGGATGGAGGTACATTTTTGTAGTTATGAGTATGATATACTTGTTGCATATGCATGTGGTTGAATGTGCATGTGTGTGTGTAAATTTTGGAGATGAAATTCTTTTAAGGGGGAAGAATGTAAAACCTGTGTGAATTTAAACTTTTTCCGAAAAAGGAAAAAATGATAATTTATCACTATAATACAGAGTTAAAATTTGTATTTTTCTACAACTTGGATGACGCAACGGACCTCATCGTTGGACTCATATCGCTAAATCTAGCTACTCTGTCAATTTTTAACGAATTTTGAGCTAATCATATTTTTCACGTTTTTTGAAACAACTGGGGGTCGGATGACCTTACAAACGTCCCCAAAAATAAAAATTATAAAATTTTCTTATAATTGAAGGAAAGTTCAAATAAAATTTAATTTGAACTTAAACCGGGATGAAATTAATTGTTTCGGGGCGAAAACAGACCCAAAAATAGAAAATGTGCGGCGCGACGTGGACCGCACAATTTAAGAGTATAAATAGGAGTGAAATATCTATTTTTTAGATATTTTTCTCCCCATTATCAGCTGGTTCACACGTTGGAAGAAGGAGAAGAAGAAAAACATAAATTTCTACCTTTCTCTCTTCGATTCACGGAGTTCCGTCAATCGGAATCTCTTAGACCAAGAGTTAAAGTCAATCACCACGATGAGGGCTACGTCTATGTACCAAAAACGAAGGATTTCACCAAAGATCCAAAGAGGAGATTTGGAAAATCAAGAGTTTTGGGGCTTGGAGGGTGTTCTTGAAGGTTTTCTCCGTTTCATTTATGCTCCAAGAGGTAGGGTCCTTTCCTCCTACTTTGGTTTATTTCTTACTTAGGATGTTCTATAGAATGGGTAAGGGCATAGAATAACATAGGCCACTTGACTATGATTATGGAAATGAAGAAATGGGTGTGAAAATGGCTTATATCAATTCCTAGTTAAGTTTGGGATAAGGAAATTACTTGTGTAATTCCTTGGAACTTGATATTATTGGGTATGCTATGTGTTCTACGGTGCCTTGTGAATGATGTGGGCAAATTTGTGTGATAACATGAATTGTTTGTCTTGTAGGTCATTCACTAAAAGCCTATGTGAGAATTTAGTTGTTATGACATGAATTATGTATAACAAGCTTGCAAATTGTTGAATTAATTGGTATATGTTGTTAATATGTTAATATCATGACAAATTGTGGTATTTATATGCTTATAATATAAATTGTCATGAAACTTGTGGATATGAGGTTTAGTTGCTCATATGACATTCATTACATATAGAGTATAACATTGATAGTGCAATGGAGCATTACATTGCATTTGCACAGGGGAAACACATCCATGTGCATGAGTGTGGGTGTGTGTGTGCATGGTTGGATCAAACATCATACTTGGTGATTGATGGGTGGACTCAGAAAAGTTGGACTGAAGATCTGACTAAGTCGCATGGTTGCATGAAAGGAAAACATGTGTCAGGTATAGCAAAAAGGGCTAGATTCTCCCTCGAGTGCAAAACCCGGCCACATGGTTTATACATTTCCTGGCCGTGAAATTCCAGAAAAATGTAATGACGTACGGAGCCAGAGATGTGATTCCAAAATTCGATACCCAATAAAGACACATGATTTTATTCTGTAAAATGGTTATTCGATGTGTAACATCCAAAAATGATTTGATTTTATAAACACAAGGCATTTGTTTTAAAATAATCATTGGATGTATTTCATCAATGATGGATTTATTACACATTGGCATTGCATTTTGTGGTGGGAGTCAGTGAGGACTCGAGTTAAAGTGCATGAGTGAGTATCATTTCATATCATGGCATGACATAGTAAAATTTTAACATTAAATGACATATTCTTATTTGAAATGGAAAATGATTGTTAATTGTTGCATGTGCACATTTCATATGCACTTAAGGGGGAGTAGCCTCTGTAGGAAATACTATACTAGGCGTTACTCACCCTATACGGGAAAACGTTTCAGGTGCGGGATACATTCCGGCGGATGGCTCATGTTCGGGGCTCCAGTGATGAAGAAAGGCCGACTTGTGACTTTGAATTCATTTTTGCAAAACCGTTGTATAATTTTTGTGAAAATTATATTTTGGGTTTGTAATCGTACAGAATAAATTGTAATAGACCTTGTATATATTAGGTTTTATATGAAAAACCTTATTAAGCATGTTTTGGATGATATTGAAATAGTTTGAAATGGATTGAAAATGAAAAACAAGTGAAACATACTGGACAATGAGTACCGGTACGACGAAGTCTAGTGAGTTAACCGTACCGGTATAGATTTTCCAGTGGGTTGACAGTGCCGGTACAGCTTTGTCCAGGAGGCAGAGCGTACCGGTACTGATTTTCCAGAAGGTTCACAGCACTGGTATATTGTACCAGTATTCTTTCCAAAATTTTAAAATTTTAAAATTACTTTGCCAAGTTTTTGGGTTTTGGGTTCTTAGGTTCCAATGATGTAAATGGACTATAATGGAGTATGAAATGTAATACTTTAGACCACGGTTGGATCAAATAATAAAATGTATACGGGATTTTACGTGTGGTTCATAATCCCGGTTAAGGGGATGTTATTGACTTGACGTCGAGTTGTACGATAAACAAGTGTATTTCCGCGGGTTGACGGATGGTCAACAGTTAATAAATGACCCCCAGTTTTAGGGGTGTCACAATTCGCCCATGCTAGAAAGCCGAAGAAGAACCTTCCATTTAGAAACCTAGTCACCTAGATGTGCGACCATTTCAAGGTGAAGGGTTATGCCTTTGAGAAGTTGACTCCTCCCGAGACCGGAGCCATAGGAAAGGCGAGTAATAGCAAGAGGTCTGTCATGAGTCCAGGTGAGCGTGCTAGGGTTCCGAGACCGGAGTCATCAGCCATAAGACCTTCCTCGACAGGGGTATCTACTCCTGGGCCATCCACATCTACTCGTGTGCACACAGTACCACAATGCCTGAATGCGTTGGAGGAGACAGTTTATGGGAGCTCGGCGATGATGACTAGACTTTTCCAGCACAAGTTCCCTGGCGAGCCGATCCTCGATGAACCACCACCTCCGACTACTAGACCTTCCGCCTCTGCCCCCTTAGCCTCCACTATTGTTGAGGTGGGAGACTCAGATGAGGACGATGATGATGAAGAGGAGGAGGGGACTAAGGACGACACTAGAGAGAAGGATGCTGGGGATGATGATGACGAAGACGAGGGGGATGGAGACGATGATTAGGGTGCAATTTTTTTTGTCATTTTTGATTTGGGTTGTACATAGCTAGGAGTGGAGTTATCAGCCTAGTTGAAAAGTCTTTAGGAATTTTAGGCCGTTTTGTCTCTTTCTGAATTCTAACTCCATGTAATCAACTTTTGAAAGTAATTAGTGCAATGCCACAGTTGTTGTTCCATCTTTCCCAAGTTCATTTCATTAATTGCATTGTGATTTTTGTATTTTGAATGTTTGGTTAACTACTTGTGTAAATGGATTGTTGTAGTTTCATACTCGTTAGTTTGAAAGTAAACTTTGCTAGGGACTAGCAAAGCTCAAGTCGGGGGGTGTGATTAGCACGAAATATTACATATCATGTGTGCATTTAAACCCCTTTTATACACTCTTTTGTGGTGAAAATGAGGGGAATTGCAATGTTGTGAGCTTATAATGAGGTTTCGGTGTGTTTGCAAGTAAAAGAGCTTAAATGGTGCATGTTAGGCCCCTATCATGGTGCTTAAGGTCAATGGAGTTGAGGAGGAGCCTTGACGAGGTCTTGGAAGGTGAAATAACCAAGAATTAAACAAAACAAGTTAATACCTACCAATAGCTTTGTCATAAAATTACCGGTAGGTTTTGGCTACTAGAGGGATTTTTACCAGAAAAATACCGGAAGGTTTTGGCTACTAGAGTGGTTTCTATCGAAAAACTACCGAAAGGTTTTGGCTGCTAGAGTAAAACCTACTTGTAGGTATGACCATCGACCTACTGGTAGGTTTTACTAAAAACGCCAGATTTTGCAACTCAAGCTCTGCCACTTTGGGGGTGCCACCATTGATTCTCCCACTTGCTCCCTGAAACCTCCTACACATAGACATCCCTTCCTTCACCTATGCTTGGACGTTGGAGGCTTTGGCATTAATAAAGAGGAGAGAGAAGAAAGGGAGCCTAGGAGTTGCTGGGTAAGCTATCCTAGCCTGCCCCATGCCATCCAATCAGCCTCCTATGGATGGGAGGGCTATCTCACACCTAGGGGGACCTCCATGGACAAATTTGCAAGCTCTATACGCCATTATTCAAATTGTATTGCATTGTAGAGAGAGAAGCTCCAAGGAAACAAATGAAGTTCTAGAGAGAGAAATTTATGTTTTTGTATATTATTCCATCCATTCACTTGTAGTTTCTTTTAAGACTTGTGTAAGCATCATTTAATGTCATTTATTACAAGTACATTGCAAGTTTAGTGCTTCATTTTGGATTTCACCATTGTTGTATTAAGTTTTCTTCATTTCAAGCTTTTAAAATGGGTATTGAATGTTTTTCTTCATAGTTTAAGATTTCTTACATCAATCCAAGCTCTAATCTTCATTTCTTTACAATGTCTCTTTATTTCATCTATGTTTTTGCATTAAACATGACTAGTAAGTTTTAAGTTGGCTAATCCAAGGGATAATTTCTCCTGGGAAGGCTAAATCAACTCTTTTTCATCCATCCTCGTAGTGTACGACAGTTCGGTTTGACTAGGTTGAGTGTGGACATGGTTGTGAGTTCTTGATACACCATAAACTTGTCACGGGGTATGTTTGAATCCTCACCTCCATTTTAGCCTTGCGCTTCCTACAAATCAATCGAACGTCTAACCACCATTGGACGAATGTTTTGAGTCGATTTGGCATTACCATTGGAATGACCTTTTTGGATTAACCAACACTTGCTTCCATTTCATTTTAATCAAAAACACAATTCACCAAAACCCAAAACTCAAAGATTTTTCGTTTTCCCTTTTCCACCAAAATCACCTTCACACAATTCCCTTCCTTCCCTAAGAAGATGACCTTGGAATACAAATTCCAAGTAAAACACGACTCTCGAAAGTGTCTTTGTGCTTGGGGAGCACTTTTATTCACACACACAGAGATTTCATCCCACACACACGTTTGTCCCATTTTTCGCATCATTTCGAGGGAGAGTGACACCCACTTATCCATAAAAGCCATACACATATCATAGGATGATGTTCGGAGATTAGGGAGTCAACGAAACAACTTCAAGCACCTGCCCCTACTCCTAGCGATACTTTAGCTGCTAAAACCAAAACCACTGCTTCGACAGTCTAGAACGATAAAAAATTTGATATGACGTGGTTTCGGGATATTATCCCAGGGGCAGAGATGGGGAAGATAGTAAAGATAGAGTCTTTGAAATTTTTCAATTCCAAGGCTCATCACTTTGGAAAGGTAGTACATATCTCCCCTCTTCTCCCTATTTTTTCTATGTTCTTATTCTAATATGGACTTTCTTTATTTCAGTTGGTCACTCTTAGTTCTATAATGAGCTTTCTGACTTTTATAAAAGAGGATCCCATCAAGGAGCAGTTGGAGAAAGCTCTTTCTAAGACTTTGTCCTTGAAACATGTTCTTTATTCTTGCTAGAACGAGTTAGTGTCTGTGCAAGCTGACTTAGATAATATTAAGAACTCTTTAGAGATCGAGAAAGCTGCAAAGATTGGTTTGGAGGAGGCTTTGAGAAAGGTCCAAGAATATGCCAAGAAGGTCAAAAAAGCTGAGAAGGATATGGCCAACCAGCTTTCTACCATGAAGAAAGTTGTTGATGAAGCAGTAGAGAATTTCAAGAAATCTTCTGAATTTCTTGAGCTTGTGATGAGCTACTAGGATGTTTTCACCAGCAAGCTATAGCGTTTTACCCCAATATTGATTTTTTTATCATCCATCTTGACTCCTCTGTCCCAGCTTCTACTTCTGCTGCTCTCCCCACAACCTCATTTGCTACCCCCTTTGCTACTATTTTTGCTGAGGAGGGTGAAGGCGATTATGATAAAGAGGATTCCTTGCCAAAGGATGGTGAGGATTAGGTTTATAAGAGACTGTTTTACTTTCTTTCTTTTTTCTAGACTTCTAAGTTTGTTTTTGTAAACAAACTTTTAACTCAATAATGAAAGTAGCTTAGTAGTTTCTATAAACTGATCTTGATTTGGCTATTTTTGCCTTGCTATTTTTTAGGCTTTTTAATTGATTTTATTCGGAGGTCAAGCTTACCGAGTTTCCAACCCTGGTAGTTTTCCTCTTTACTCTATATCATCAGTATTTTTTTGATTTTGGAGTATTGCCAAATATTCAATTGATGGTTAACCAAGTTGGTCCCCAACAAGCCTTGGTGGGGTTAGGTCTTTTCGATCCAATGAATGCTTTCTTTCTTTTTTCTCTACTAGAGATAGGCGATTTCTTTAGAGGTGCTCTTTTCTTTTCAACCTTTTTAAATAAGGTGCCTTCTTTTTGAAAGCCTGGTTTCCTCAAGATTGAGCTTTCTTGAAGTTTTTTGACAAGAGATTCACACAAAGGATTTATAAGTGATGAAAAAAACATCCTTTACTAATAACTCTTCTTATAAGAAAAGTTTGCCACAAGGCTTATTACAAAATGAAATAAAGAAATCAAAATGAGAAGGATGAACTACTATCCTTATTTATGCTTTCAAAAAGCCATTCTCACCTATAGTACTTCTTAAGGTGTTCAGCATTCCAAGCATGTGTCTGCTTTCTTCTATTCAATGTCTGTAGCTCATAAGTTCCAGGCCTTATCATCTAAGTAACTTGATAGGGCCTTTCCTAGTTCGGACCCAGCTTTCCATGATTAAGATCCTTGGAGGCTTGGGTTACCTTTTTCAGGATCAGGTCTCCTGGGGTAAACTCATGGATCTTGACCTTTCTGTTGTAGTAGTAGGTTGTTTGGGCCTGGTAAGCTGCTAGTTTGATTTGAAATTGCTTCTTTTTTCTTCAAAGAGATCAAGGTTAGTGCAGAGTTGTTCTTCATTTTCCTCTCCATTATAATGCTTGACTCTGAAAGTTTACATCTCCATGTTGGTTGGGATTACTTTCATTGTTTTGTAAGCTAGGCATAATGGTTTTTCCCCTTTTAGTGTTCTGATCGTCGTGTGATACAACCATAGGATTTAACGTAGTTCCTCTACGCATAATCCCTTTGAATCCTTCAGGCAGGTTTTGATTCCTCGCACGAGTGTTCTAATGGTCACCTATGCTTGGCCATTAGCTTGTAGGTGGCCTGGGGAGGAGTAACGATTGTGAACTCAATATTCATAGTAGAATTCTATGAATAGATCATTGTCAAACTACTTTCCATTATCCGACATCAAAACATGAGGTACCCCAAATCGATAAAGTATTCACTTCCAAAATAAATCTTGAAGTCTTTTATCTATGATAGTGATCAAGGGTTCTACCTCGGCTCATTTGGTGAAGTAATTGATCGTCATAGCTTCAAATTGGTTCTACCTCTTTTCGACTGAAAGCGGTCTGACTACGTCAATGTGCCATTGGTAAAATGCCTAAAGACTTGTCATAGGAGAAAGCTCATATGGAGGCTTCTTTAACACGTTGGCAAATCTCTAACAACTATCACAAGTTTTCATAAACTGCATGGAATCCTTCTTCATGGTTGGCCCGTAGTATCCTTGGCAGAGTGCTTTGTAGGCCAAAGCTCCCCCCTGTATGGTTCCTACATTCTCCTTCATGAATATCTCTAAGAACATATTTAGCTTCCTCTTTCTCCAAACAACATAAATAATGAGTGGGAAAACTTCTTTTATATAAAACTTTGCCTATAATAGCGTACCTTGCAACTTTTCGGCAAAGCTTGTGACCTCTACTTCGACCTCGTCGATGTTAGGTTTAAGAAGGAGCTCTACAAGGATTACAATTGGGAGCTCATTGTGGAAAGATGAAGCTAAGTGAGCAAAAGAATCAACATGAGAATTTTCAACTCTAGGAATCTGCTCCATGTTGAAGGCTTCCAAAGGGGATATACACTCGACAACCTTGGCTAAGTATGTAATCATCTTGTTATCTTTGGTCACGTACTTTCTGATCTGTTTAACAACTGGACTTGGAAAGCTTCCTATAACTTGTTTGCATGGTCCTCGGCTGCTTGGCTTTTTACCAACATGTCATAAACATAAACCTCCATGGTCTTCCCAATAAGGTTCTTGAAAATGGGATTGATCAAACGCTAATAAGTGGCACCAGCATTCTTTAGGCCAAAAGACATGACCTAATAGAAATACAGTCCTTGCTCTGTGATGAATGAGGTCTTCTCTTGGTTGTCTAGGTGCATGTAGATGTGATTATACATTGAGAATATGTCCATAAAGCTGAGAAGCTGGAAACCTATTGTTGCATCCACCAAGAGGTCAATCCTTGGAAGTAGAAAATAGTCTTTCTTGGGGTAATGTCACTAGGAGCCTCGCCATAGTTTTGGGGGAATGTTTGTGCACAGATAAATAGAATCTAGAGGACCTGAGTCCACTTATGAAAGTTGTCTAAGCCATCTTGTCATCAACATCACCTATCAAGAGGGACTCTTCTATAAACATTACTAAATACTACATGAGACGTTCTTCTTTCATCTGTTTGACATTGAAGAGAGAAATGGCAGGATTTCTAGAAGTCTTTCCTTCCTCCAATAAAATGGGAATGAAGGATTTTCTAAGCTCCAAGAAGGATCTAATAGACCTGACTGGGAATCTATTGAACCAGAGATGAGTTGTTCCCTTCAATGTGGTAGGGAAAGCTATGTACATAATGGCATCGAGGATGTTGTGCAATAACATGAAAGATTTGTTAGTTTCCAAATGATCCAAAATTTCACTTAGTTGAACTTTTGGTTCAAATAGGCATCTTCTTCCTGATATTGTAGAGAATCTTTTTGACTACGCTCATTTACTAAGTTTGGTTCATGGCTAAGGTGAACTTCTTCAGAGCAAAGATCCTGATTTCCTTGTCGATTTTGACCAACAAGACTTTGAAAAAGTTGTTGAAATTGCTAGATTTGTTGAGCCATGCCTCCAATGGCTTGGTTCATTTGATCCACATTCCTTTTGAGGTTAAAAATCCGTTGGGCCTCCTAACGCTTATTGAGGCGAGAAGGGTTTGGGTCTGGGTCCTAGATTTCAACCCCAACATTTTCTTGAGTAGGTTGTTCTCCTATAGGGTTGTCTTGATTGGAATTCATGGTTCTGGTTGACAGCATCCACCGCTATACAACAAAATTGAGAAACAACTTTGGTTGTCAAGCCATTTCCCACAAACAGCGCTAAACTGTTGGAGTAAAAAATGAGTCCAACTATTCTGAAAGCTTTTTGC
Source organism: Ilex paraguariensis (assembly GCA_963454935.2). Taxonomy (NCBI): domain Eukaryota; kingdom Viridiplantae; phylum Streptophyta; class Magnoliopsida; order Aquifoliales; family Aquifoliaceae; genus Ilex; species Ilex paraguariensis. The sequence goes on from CAUOFW020001613.1 coordinate 470,858, forward strand.
AACTGATATGGGCCTATCTACACCTTTTCCCGTGCTCTAGGTGAGATTTTTGGCAGTTGTGGTACCTAAAAGGAAAATTGAAGATCGGAGGGGTGCTCTAGGGGTCAACCCTCTGATGCTCAAGTCAATATTTGGGAAATTAAAGTGCAACAATTGAATTGGGATCAGTGTGCTTACCTAGGTCTTTCCCCCGAGGTCCCCTTTTATAGTATTTTGATAGGTGTTTTAGGGAGAGTGGACTCTAGGCTCTCCTAATAGTTTGAATTTGTCTGATCTCCTTTTGGTTGAGGAGTTTTGGGTTCGTGGACTTTATCTTTTGTTGGGATAGCCATCCAGAGTCCTAACTGTACTAAGAGTTTGTTTAAGCATGCAAATAAGGTTTGTCAATGGTAGGATCTTATCCTTATCCCTTGGCGATCTTATCCTCTTCACAGTATTTAAACAAGTCTCGCCATTTGAACAAGTCTCAGGCAAATAAGGTTCCTATTTTAAAATTGGGGGACAAGTTTTGCCATCCTTCTGGTTTCCTCATCTCACTAGGTTGGCGAAAGCTAATTATCTGAGTTCATTATTTCTCCAGCTTTCCTTTCTCTCTAATAGGTCAGTCCACAGTTGCATTTATAAAGGTAGTGCCAACTAGGACTTTTCCCTTAGTTGAGATTAAATCTTCCTCCATCAACAACAATTGGTGAACATAATGTTCGCTGATCAGCTCAACACAATGATGGAAGTATATATCAAGGACATGTTGGTGAAATTTGTTAAGCCGGGCTCCATATCTACCACCTAGAGGAATCTTTTCAAATCCCCAAGAAGTACAAGATCAAGTTAAACCCACTTAAATGTGCTTTTTGAGTGTTAGTTGAGAAATACTTGGGTTTCATTGTCAACCAGAGGAGAATTGAAGAAAAGCCTAAAAAGATCAAGGTTTTCCTTGAAATGAGGTTCCCTTTAAGAATAAAAGAAGTTTAGCGAGTGACTTGAAGGATTGCCGCTCTCAATAGGTTTGTTTCCTGAGCAAGTGACAAATGTCAGCCCTTCGTTAAGGTTTTGAAGGTAGCATTCCAATGGGATGAACACTATGAAATGGATTTTCAGTGCTTGAAAGCCTATTTCAGCTAACCGTCGATTCTAGTCAGCCTAAAGGAAAAGGAGGTCCTCACCTTATATCTAGTTGTATCTGACTTCTCAGTCACTGTAGCTCTCATCAAGGAGGAAGAAAAGGCCCAAAAACCTCTGTACTTTTGTAGCAAAGCCTTAAGATAGGCCGAAGAGCATTACCCAACGATAGAGAAGTTGGTCTTGGCACTTGTAATGGCAACAAGGAGGCCGAGGCCTTATTTCCAAGCTCACACTATCGAGATGCCAACAGACCAGCCGATGAAGCAAGTCCTCCACAAGTTGGAGTCCTCAGGCCGAGCAACCTAACTAGGAAAGTTTGATATCAAGTTCAAGCCCATAACAACAATTAAGGGACAGGTTCTCGTCCACTTCTTCGCAGAGTTCACACCTGAACACAGATTGGAGTAAGGCCCTCCCCCCCCCCCCCAAAAA
>CAUOFW020001613.1:473546-509482 GCA_963454935.2 Ilex paraguariensis
CTGCCCCCCCCCCCCCAAAAAAAAAAAAAAAAGAAAGAATGCTTCGTGCCAAATGTGTTAATCTAGAAGTTGCATGTTGATAGAGCTTCCAATGGGCAGGGCAGCAGAGCTGGGTTGATCCTGACCTCTCCAGGAGGAATAGATCTAGAATATATGATGTGGCTGCAAAAATCTACCCAATCTCTATGCAAGTTGATAAGCTGGTCTCCTTGATCTTTGTCGCCTTTCCAATTGATTTGAATAGGTTATTAGAGTGTAGATTCACCTTTTTGGGACTTCAAAAGAGGATCCTACAAACTGGAACACTTGAAATAGAAGTCGAAGACTAGAGGAGGTGCTCCAAGGGTGGACCCTCTAATGCTTAAGTTAGTGCTTGCTAGAAGGGATCTCAATGCATTTGGTAGGAATTTTTTTGTGTATCTTTGGTCTTCCCCAGGCTTCCTTTTATACTGTTTTAGATGAATAGTGGGTGAGGAATGGACTCTAGGCTCCTCCATTTGTTTCGGGAGGTTAAGTCTCCTTTCCTTTGAGGAATCTAACCTCTTTTATCTTTGTAGGACTCTCGTTTTGGTTGGAGTCTGTCTCTTCGAATGACGAGAAGGAATCCTCCTCATGGGGACTCTTTTGAATCCCAAATAGGCTTGATAAAGGCAGGGACCCCTTTGAAATGAGGTATAGCCGCCTTTTAACTATTTATCCCCTACAGGCATGTTGTTGACATCATCTTGGGGGCCTTTTGATTTTTGAATTGTACATAACGTGATCCATAAGATCTATTTCATGTGCTTTCTATGTAGGGGAAAATTGATTATTAGGATTAGGCTTGCTCCAAGTTTTCTTAGTGACGCTAGAGCTCTACTATCTTGCTAATGGTAATACCATCACAATAATTAATTTTCTCCCACATCACACGATGAGGTTTGAATTTTTAACTTTGAACAATGAAGTAGAATACGAAGCACTGGTGGTTGGACTTGGACTAGCCTTATCCATGGAAGCTCAGCAAATCATTATCTATAATGACTCTCAGCTACTGGTCAAGTAAGTCAGATCCGAATACAACACCAAAGCAGAGAGAATGGCAACGTACCTAAAAGTAGTGAATGAGTTGTTGAGTAAGTTTCTTCATACAAAAATCAAGCAAATCGCTAGAGTCAAGAATGTCAGAGTGAATTTGCTGGCTAAATTGGCCACGGCTCCTCAGGATGGCCTAAGCGGCAAGTTCCCCATGGAGTGCCTGGCCAAGCTGAGCATTTTTCACTATAAGAATGATGATGTTATGGCATTTCACCTTATTTACAAGTTCTCTAAAGGAAGTCGCTGCTTAGGGGTATAGGATTCCTCATTTTTCAAGGAAAGCTTTACAAAAGAGGATTATCTCGACCTTTTCTCAAGTACGTCATCTTGGATGAGGCTAACTATGTGCTCATAAAAGTTCATGAAGAAATCTGTGCCAACTACATAGGAGCTCGAACATTGGTGTACAAGGCTCAGAGGCATGGGTACTACTAGCCCACTATGATGAAAAATGTTGCTAACCTGCTTAAAAAATGCAAGACGTGTCAGCTATATTCGAACATCCCTAGGTGCCCACCAAAGGAGCTCACCCTAGTTCTAAGCCCCTGGCCTTTTCAGCAATGGGGGATAGATATCGTCAAACCTTTTCCAATCAGCATAGGACAATGCAAGTTTGCAATTTTAGCTATTGATTATTTCACCAAATAGGTTGAGGTCGAGCATCTTGCAACGATTACGAGCAAAAAATGAAAAGCTTCGTCTAGAATTCGATTGTATGTCATTTTGGAATTTCAAGAGCGATAATGTCAAAACAACGGAAAGGAGTTCGATTGCGATTGGTTCTAGAATTTGTGTTGAACTAGGTAAAAAAAAAATTATTATTTTTCTCCTACACATTCTCAGGCGAATGGGCAGGCAGAGGTCACAATAAGGACCATAGGAAAGGATTTCAAGACCAGGTTGGAAGCTTCGAAGAATCAATGGGTGAATCATCTCGCAATTGTGCTATGGGTGTATAGAACGACAGCTCGAACAACCACAAATGAGACTCCTTTCTGCTTGACCTTTAGAATGGAGGCAGTGGCACCAATAGAGGTTGGCCTCCCATCACCAAGGACAGAGATATCAAACCCAGAGCAGAACGACCAATCTCTAATCCTCAGTCTAGACCTTCTGGATGAAAAAAGGAATGAGGCATTGCAAAGGATCACAACTTATCAACGCATGACATCTCAATATTATAATCAAAGGGTTAAGAAGTGGAGTTTCAAGGTGGGAGGCCTACTCCATAGAAAACTTCTACTAGCAAGGAAAGACCCAAGGCATGGGAGACTCGGCCCAAACTAGGAAGGCCCTTACGTGGTAAAAAAAGGTCTTCAATCCTGGCGACTATGAGTTTCAGACTAAAAAAGGGTGTCTATTAGAGCATTCATAGAATGCTAAGCACCTTAAGTGGTTTTACCAATAGCCAAGTCAGTCTGTTAACTATAATCTTTTTAAGTTCTAAAGGAATCTAACCCTTGGAATTTTTGAAAATCCTTGTTCAAGGAAATATTTTTGGAAATACATTCATCCTTCACAATTACATGCTTGTTCGATCTCAAGACTACTTAGTCAATAAACATTCCAATCCAAAGAAAAAGTAAAGGCTTCTTAGCCATAATGAGTTCTTCAGCTCTAAAGACTTATCAGCCAGAAAGAGCTCTTCAGCTCTAAAGGCTTCTCGGCCATAATGAGCTTTTAAGCTCTAAAGGCTTCGGTCGTACTAAGCTATTCAACTCTAAAGGCTCACAAAACGTACAAAATTATAGAAAGACTTGAGCTTCTCAGCTTAAAGTTAGCAAAAAGAAAAGTGTGCCATCAATAGGGCTAGGCTATTCAAGTCTAAGGGGCCACCCAAAATGTAGACCGGGAAAGCCAAAAACTTGGATTCTAACTGAACAAGCGAAATTTTCTCGACCTCAACAAATCCAAATCCTAACTCCTTGTACAAGGCTATTCACCTTCCAGAAATCAAGGGGAAACATGTTATAAGAGGATTGCAAGAATCAAACTTAGCCTCAGCATAACAACTATATTATGCAAAGAAAAAGATGCAAAGAAGTTAATGAATTTATATTTCAAAAGTAAAGGAGAAGACTAGAAAAGTTCCATCTTTTTTAAGAGAGAGAGAGAGAGAGGAACTTAACTCTACCCAACCTCTTTATCTTCTCCCCTAGCAACAATATGTCCAACAACTCTACCATCAGGAAAAATAGGCATGAATAGTTCAAAATTCATCTCTAGTAACCTGGCCTGAGCCTACTCCTAGAAGTTCTCGAACCTGTCCAGAAAGCTGTTGGTGGCATCAATCTTTAGCACCTCCACCTCCTTCTTGGCATCCATCTCGATCTCTAAGTCGAAGAACTTCTTGAACATCTCATAAAGTATAGATTTTAGCAGCGCATTCTCCTTGCCTAATTTATTTCTCTCAAGGTCGGCTCAACCCACTAACTCAATAACCTGAACAAGTTTTGCCTCTTTCAAAGCTAGTTGATCCCTTAGAGAGATTTCAGTAGAAATGGAAGCCACCAACTAGTTAGCCAAATCTCCCTTTTTGTTGCTTCACTAACGAGGTCATTTTCCTTCACACCAAGCTCTTATTGTGTGTGGTGCATATCCTCTGCAAGAGCGCTAATGTTGGTGGCAGCCTCCATGAGGCCAAGTAGAATCATCAAGAACAAGAAAGTAGGAAGAATCTAACGAGAAAAATAAAAGGAACATCTTACCGACATCAATGAGTAAAATGTCTAAGTTGCCTTGTCACCATAGCGGAGCTTGAAAGATTGCTTAAAGTCAAATTTGGGGATAAGGTTTAATAGATAGCGGCAAGCCATAAGTGGATTATGAAGGAGACTCGCGACCTCAAAAGTCAGAGTAAAAGTTGCTATTTCAAAACTAGGTGCGATTTGGGGAGCAACCCCAGCCTCTTCAGAGGGGTTCCTTTTAGCACCCCCTTGAGCACTAGTAGTTGCAACTTATTCAAGCCCCATCTGAGTAGGAAGCAACATCAGATGTTGCAACTTACCTTGACCTTGGGGGTTAGTTGCCATGAAAAATGGTCCAAGTGTCGCTACCAGCACCCTAAGCCTCTTTGGGCGGAGAAGTGCTCACGTCTCTGACCTTTTATGATCACAAGGACTTCATCACAATCTCCTTATCAAGGGCCATCCTTGAAGATCCTACAACCATGAAGAATGGAAGCCAATTTAGTATAAAAATTTTACACCAAGTAAACTGCAAGGAAGAAAACTACTCACCAGAAGGGGCTCCCTCACGATGGGAAGAGGACCTAGCCAGAACACAACAAGGTTCTTAGCAGCAACCAGGTTCCTAAAGGACTTCGGACCACCAGCCAAAGCACTGAAATCCTGGTAAATTCAGTTGGGAAAAATCTAGGTCTCTCTTATACGACACCAGACAATGAAGGTTAGTTTAATAACAATAGATAAAAGTGTTTTTTAGGCAGGGAAGTCTAGAGTAGTCATACTCACTTATGTTCATGAGAATTTCCCAACACCAAGGAACTCGAAGAGCCTCAACCACCTCTCCCTTGAACTCCCAAGCATCCCCTAAGACGAAGAAGAAATCATACTCCCAACCGTTAGAAGTCTAGCACCCCAACTCTCCTAGCGAATTAATAGAAACCAAGATAAAAGGCAGGGACTAAACAAAAAGAGATGAAGAAATTCAAGAATGGTAGAGGAATGTCCTAAGTCATTTAGACTCCAAAAGACGAGGGGACCCATAAAAGACCCCAACCCTCCACTGAGACTCTAGAAGGGCACAAGTTAAAAAAAGGAAGAATAGTCCTGATGAACGATGATAGAGGAAACCTAAGACCAACTTCAAATGCAGACTCGAACAAATAAACTCTCCGATATAGATAAAAGTTATAGGGAATGTCCTGGTTATGGACATGAACAGATACCCCAATATGAAACCTATAGCGTTCCCTGATGACTGCCAGTCGACCCTCAAAAACATCACTTGGCTCCATTGAGGCAACCTAACTTGGGTCCTCTAGACCACATAAAGCTCATCTTCTAAAGGGTTAGGTCTTAAGTGATGGTACACCTGAGCCGATGCGAACAAAGGTAGGAAAATAAAAAGGAGTTGGGGGTGACAAAGGAACATACCTAAGGAAGCTTGAAGAAGGAAAATGAAGGTTATAGAGGGTTCGTATCCTATAAGAACACTCAAAACACAGATTTCTCACAAGTGAAATTGATTGACAGAACCAAAAAAAGTACGTAGAATCACCAGATAGAGGATTTAAATGCTTTTTCCATTTGGCGGTTCACCTCTTTGGGGGATATTTAATGTGACGAACATGCATTAAACGCATCAGAAACCACGAACACATGGCATTTTGGGATTGAAATGACCCACAAATCTAGACGCACACCATACTCCACGGCGATGCGACCACGCAAACAAGGCATAACTGTCACAAAAATGTCCTTTCAGTACACACAAAGGAACAGTTCAATCGTGTTGAGCTCCTTGGTCATCTTAGCCATCTAAGGTTCCTCAGCCATACAAGCTTCTCAGCAGAAAATGGCATCCAGCAGCCTAGCTCACAAGTTTGCTTGATGAACTAGGGTTTTTCAGCTCTTCAGATTCATCAAGACAACAGAACACAACTCTACAAGGAATTCTCATTCCAAAGGTGTCGGGGGCATATGACCTATAGTCCCACATCTTCTCTACTTCCTAAAAGCATAAGGTATCGGATCAACAATCAACAACTTATTCTGGTCAACCTGACCTTGACATCCCGACTTCACATTTCAAAAGAACACACAACAGATAAAAAAGGAGAAATTCTTCATTGAGAAAGAGCAACTAGGAATCAGTCCACATTACAAAAAAAGAACACTTAATTCTTGAAAAAGTTACAAATGTTTAACAAAAGAAAGGAAAGCTCCTCACCTAAGTTACTACCGACTCTCCTATTGATCAACAGCATCCTCGACATTCCTCTCTGACACTCCTTATGGAACACCGGATCAATGGAGTCAAACTCGAGCTCTGAGAACTTTTTTGGGGCCTACTCCTAGAAGTTCTCAAAGCCCTTAATAACGCTGGTGGAAGTCTCTACTTTAAGCTTCTTAATCTCTTTATCCTTGGCCCTTAGAGATGCCTGCAACTCTTTCGAGGCCTCTCCCAACTCAGACCTCGCCTTAGAAGCATCGTCGAGGTCGGCTTTCAGTCTTGCCACTTCCTCCTCTACCTTGGCCTTCTTAAACTTGGCCACTTCCACCACCATAACCAGAGTAAAACCTCCAACCCCCTAAAGGCTAGGTCTTTCTTCAAGGAACTCCAAAAGATTTGAGACTCTCCACCTCCTAATGGACAGCTCCTAGCTTATGATTACAATTGGTGAGCTCCCGAGTATTATCAATGTCGATCAAGTCATGGCCATATAGGTGCATAGACCTGACATAGGTGACAAATTGTGAATAAAGAAAAAGCACTAATCAGCAAGGGAAAACCTATATGCAAAGAAAATCATGAAGAGGAATTTGAAGATAGAATGGATCTTACAGCAGCCAAGCAATGAAGGGTGTTGGCAATCTTCTAAAAATGTTTCCCCATTCCGTAGAGATACTCCTTGGGAATTATGGACAAAAGGGCTTGCACAACTAAGGCAAGGCAAACCAAGAATGCAGGACTAATACCAAACTGAGCTGGTTGGTGAGAGTTATCCCCAGTCGTCTGTTGGTCACCCACAATCACTAGCACAAAAGGGTTCGAGGAAACTGAGACCTGGATAGTAGGACCTGAAGCTTTCTCAGGAAAAAGAAAGGTCCCACCTAGGGCAGGTGAAGACCTTACACTGGGATCTAAGCGCCCCTCAGAATGTGACACGTCAATAGGATCTTGTTCAGTCGTTAGGGGCAACTCCGCCAGCGTAGTGATTGAAGTTTCCCTAAAGTAGAAGACTCAGTAGCTTGGGACCTCTTGGAGGAAGGAAGGTCGGGCGTCTTCAACGGACTCTTTCTTTTCCTATTAGCCAGGGTCTTTAACACCAAGTCTTTGTCAGGGACCATGTCAGCACTGTCTGTAGACCCAAATAAGGGACAAAAACGTAAGAAAGAAGAAACAAGTAGGAAAATTGAGCTTAGGTTGTTTACTAGCAGAGATTTCCTATACATAAGGTTTGAGTCCATACTTCGCCTAATTTTTAGATGTCACTCATTCCTCGAAGGACCTCGTGTCGTACTCCATAGCCTGGGTTACTCGAGCTACCTTGATAGTGGAAAGATCTAACTAGTACCCTACATAAATAGTCAAGTAAAGGTCAGAGGAAGGATCTTGCCAAAGAAGAGTTTAAAGACAAAGACAAAACTTACTACCATTGGTAGGAACGTCCCAGAGGCGAGAGGCGAGGGACTTGGAGGTCGGAGGTTGGCACACTCCCAAACTCCCAATTGTCTTCTTCCACCGTTTGTGAGAAATAGGCAAGCCAAACACCAGGATTTTTGTTTTAACCCTCTTGACAAAATACATAAATCCCTGGGCTGGAGAAGACTTCAGTTGGAAGAGGTGGGCGAGTTCAATAATGGTTAAGGGGGGACTCAATGTCGCTCTCTCGCCAACGCACAAGCAAACCTACTAGGAGACCCCAATCATTTGGGCATATCCTAGCAGGGGCAAAGGTTAAAGTGAATCAAGGTTTCTCGAACAAATGGGTGCATAGGAAACCTTAACCCTGACTCAAAGGCCGCCTCGAAGAAGTAAACCATCCCCGGACGAGGAACGTTACAATGGTCATCTGTATTGAGAATATGAATTTCTACATCATCAAAAAAACCATACTCCTCCTGAATGGTTAAGCTCGATTGACATCAACATGATTGCGCATAGAGGTCAAACAACAAGTTAGACTTGGCAAATCTCGAGAACTTTTGGGCTTTTTTGGAATAGCCAAAGTAGAGACACCCCCTAAGGGACTGCGTTTCATTTTCACTAAATTTTTTGAGGACCTCACCAAGGGCACCTCCTCAAAAGGCCTAAGGATGTCTTCCCCCACAACAACCATAACTAGGGGAAGTACCTCTTCAAAAACATCTATAATAGGATGGTCTATCTCTCGAGGAGAGGAACCTGCCTGTTCTTCCTCCTCACTATCTTTAGATCCTAGAGAGACAAAAGAATGAGTAGCAGAGGATTCAGAGTAGAACACAACCCTAACCATGGGAATGCTGCACCGAAGACCTCAGTAATTGTGCAAGTTTGAACAACAATCCTCAATCGCCATAGGATCCAAGCTCCAATTTCTAATCAGAATAAACCTCGCAACAAAAGAACTATCAACAAAAAAAGGAAGGAATTCTAGGGACCAATGACAGCTCCTAAGGTAATAGAACCTAAGTACTATAAAGTGAAACCTTATAGACCACCACCAGGGGTTGATTCGATCCAAGGTATGGAAGGACAAGGAGAACTTACCTAAGGAGAAGGCAAACTGAGTACAAGAACGACAATGCTTACTTCAAGGGAATGAATTACGCACCACTGAAGCCTTGAGGTTTCTTTCTCTCACTCTATTTCTAATCGAAAGAAGAAAAAAAGAAAAGTGTCTTGCAAAAGTAAATAGAGAGGGTTCAAATACCTTTTGGTTTGGGCGGTTCAATCTCCTTACACGCATTTAATGCGCTCTACGCACAATTAATGTGCCTTGGATCATAGCCACGTCTACCTTTGAGAGAAGGGCATCCAAGGAATCGAGGAACTGAGTACACTACACACCTGCACGATAGCACATCCGTAACTTAATAGTAACATAAAATCACATGTAAAGCTTGGCATGTGATACACTCCTATAGTAAAAGCCCGAGTTCCAATGCAGATCAACCCCAACCTAGGGCCAACATTGTGCTATCCAAACTCAGGGCTAGGGGTAATTGATGATACCATAAACTATGCTTGAGCCCAACTCACTACAGCCCATTGGTATGGGCCTCAACCACATGGACCCAAGTTGGCCCATCCAATGCCAACTCACCCATTTCAGATCACCAAGGGATACCAAAGTAGCTCGGTATCCATGAAGCTATATTGGATCTAACTACTAGGAGAAGAAGAAGAGCTCGATAAAGCAACCTTGTCTTGGATAGCAAGCTACCGCCTCAAGTATGCTACTTCACTGCTTCTAGAATCTTACGTGTCTTGTAGCTATGATTGTCTTTAACGACCAAATATTTATCGATGATTCTAATGAATTGAGGGAACCACACCCTCAAGGAAGAAGACAAAAATCTACCCTTGTATAAATAAAAAACCATGCCCTACAGAATGGGAATCGATTACAACTCTCTGTAATTACCCTCGTCTTCCCCCTCAAGTTATACAATGAATACTGAAACAAGATACTCCATTAACAATGGACTAGCCTAGCTATTCAGCTTTGTGAACCACTCATATTCTTGTCCATTTTCTTTACTTTGTGATTGATTTCACAAGCGACTAACACATTATTACCCAGTACACAAAACTCTTTCACTCGCTGTTTTCTTGCGCCATCAAATATTATAAAATATTTAATTCAAAATCAATAGTTGAGATTAACATAACCTTACCCATTAAAGTTGGGCATTATTAGCCATTCACATGGAGTGTAGCATATCCTTAAGACAAGAAAATATTAAATGTAGCGGTGACACCACATCATCAATGTCATGTGGTGTCACTAACTAGTGATAGAATACCAAATGGACTTACTGGACTCTGTTGTTTTAATAATTACCAATAACCACCTTATCTAATAACTGTCATGTTAGAATACCGAGATTCACAAATCCTATTTGTTGTTTTATAATTTAATTAATGATATCATGTAACATTGATGACATTGCACCCAATATCTACTCGCTAAACACAAAGATCCTAGTTACCCGTTCAATATGCAATAATGGATAAAATTAAAATATAAATACATAGATTCAGTATGGTCAAAACATTAATAGACAGGTTTAGTGTAACAAAAAAATTAAAATTAAAATATATAGATTTTCTACGATTAAAAAATTAAAATATAAATAGTAAGATAAACTATGAGATAAAACAATACTAGTCGTCATTGCAATTTATATTTTATTTTATTATATGGATAAAAATAGTGTAAATTGTTTATATTCAAAGGATTATCTTACCACTTACATTGTAATTTTTTTTTTTAAATCACAATAAAACTACGTGTTTATATTTTTAACTTTTTAACCAGAAGAATTCACTCGAGCTAAAGTGGAATGGGAGGATGTTCTAAACCTAAGACCAAAGGTGGTCTAGCAATAAGAAGAATCAAGGAAAGCTATTATGTTATCATGATGAAAAAACTGTCCATTGTTTATAGATAAAAAGAATTCATGGACCAGATTGACCCATTATATAAACACTGCATGAAACAACTACCGATGATTTTTTAACTCATCTAAAAAGAAGTCACTATGGATGTTGTTGTGAGAAAAACTACCATTCCAAAATGTGAATGAAGTCTTAAGTCGCTAAAACACGAGGACAACTGCACCCCACAGATGCAGCAGCAAAGCAGCCACCAGTAACACAAGGTTATAGCTAAAAACCTACAGAAACAGAGCATAAATAATAAACACTACCACTGGTTGATTTTAAGCAAGGGGAAATGTTATGGTGCCAAGTGAAACTAATTCTAGGTAAAACATAAGTAAAAACCTGAGAGACAATAGCAAATATACAATGATCAAAAAAATTGAGTAATTAACATTCCAGCAAAAATGAAGAAAAAAAGTTACTTCACATGACATTGGATGTGTATAAATGGAGAGGAACCATATCGCTAATCACAATAATGTCCATGATGAACATAAACATGTGCATAATATAACCGAGACAAATGCCATATGAACCAGAATGACACAATACAAAGTTCATCATAATGAAGTCCAAACCAGCACATATAAAGGCTTAAACATTGAAGCCAACAAACAAAATCTCAACAATTACAAGCAATAAAGGATTATTTGACCTGCAGAGATGTCCTGTCATGCTTCCCAAGAAATACATTGATATCACAGGACATCTGATGATATGCAGGACCCTTGGACAAACTAGAAGCTTACAGCACATAAAACATTTCCCCATCCTCCCTAGATTTTATCAAGCTTTTCTGCCTTAATGACAGGATTGGCCTTAGCGATAGCATCACGAGCAGCGTTGCGGTAATCAAAGGGGCAGTCATGTTTGTCTGAGTATCGATGTGACCTACAGAAAAAATTACCACAGCGACATTTAAACCCAGTTAAGCCAACCCGTTTCTTACAAGTGCTGCACCGGCTAGGTTCCTCCTTCGCCTTCGCATCACCAGTCTCCCCAGAACTTGAAGCATGAGATGGCGGCAAAGAGATGGCATTTGCTTCCACTGAATCAACTTGCACATCCACAGTTACAGCAACAGCAAGTTCTTTTTCATTGCTAGTAGATGATCCGTTAACGATATTCTCAATGGATGATGCAACAAGTTTAGCCTGCTCTTGTTTCAATATCGTGTCTTTGTAACACTTTGAGCACATATTCATGTTTGCCGCACTTCCAAAGAAGCCACAGTTGTTGACGCACAAACTTGGGCCTTCAGGAGGGGATTGGCATCCAGTCTCATCATGCTCCATTTTTTCACCTCTCCTGCACCAAATTCACTTGAAAATCTACAACACTAAACGGAAAGGAAAATTGCCGCAAAGCTTTTCCAAACTACACAAACAGAAGAAAAAGTATCTCCAAATCTATCCTCTGTCAAAATTGACATGGGCCTCGAACATTTTATAACGCCTATATCAGTACAAAAGTGGAATCAAAAGGCAAATGGGAACAAATTCCCACCCAAGCATAATCAACACTAGGGGCACTTCCACACGACGTCCATGTGCGTAACTATAAAAAAGTAAGATATAGAGAGACATAAGAATGTTAAAAGACCAACAAAGACAAGAAGTTATGGATGGCTATTGGTGGTTAAGGGGTAATATAGATATTTTACAATAAGGATATACAAAAACCCCCTCTCTCTTAATTGATAGTGTAGATTTCACCCACGGTTTTTGTAGGCTCAAAAAGCAATCATTCCTTTAGATTATTATAGATTGGTCGGCTAATATGGGTAACCTATTTGAAGCAAGGAGTTTGGAGCAATGGCTTGGTTTATTGCACTTGGCTTAAACATTGTGGGATTATAAATCAATTGCCAAACCACACTAATTTACTCTGTGATTCATCAGCTATTATAGAGGACACAGAGAGAGAGTGGTAAGAAAAAAATGAATTCATCATCAGTTACATCTATTCATCCCAAGGTTCAAAGTAGGCCGAGCCCAATACAACTTAACCGAACAAAATCCAACTCGGCTACCTCCGATTAGATAACGAGACACGTTCGTCGTTGCACAAATCCAATGGATTTATCGAATCAACGTTGACTCAATTACGACTTAGTGGAATCAGCTCAACATAGAGGTGACTCGTGAGACTCGAACCGAATCGAAGGCCAATACTAAAACTTTGAACCATTTGAAAGCTAGTCCAATGTTACTTGGATCATGAAACGCTTTGGTACGTGGTACGAATGCACAATACGATGCTTTCTTAGGTACGTAATACGATGAAGTTAGGCTTAGCTAGTACAGCATTTTAAGTTACAATTTATTTTGGAACATTTATCTATATCGTTTTCAGCATTATACAACATTATATACCATATAACATCCATAAACACTAAATCAGTTACTATTTATCTTACATTAATATATAATTACAAGTCTATATGCACTTAGTCAATTAATATAAATTTTATATTTGTACTACATGTTTCAAAACCAATCGATTTAGGAATATTATTATCTAGATTGCGAATTCACCGTGTTTAGGATCAATGCATCCAAGTCGTGGGTCGTCAAGAATTTAATGAATTTTGATAACTATGAACCCGTCTTTTTCATGACCAACATATTTCCCTTCTACCAAGCCAACTTTTTAGTGACAACTTGTTGGAACCCCAAAACTATGTTGGTTTACACAAATATGACTAGAGCTCCAACTAATATGCAATTTATCCTTTCAAGTATCACCGATTAACAAGGACCAAACTCATAATGACTTTAATGATCTTTTAATAAGGTAGGATAATTCAACCTGTTGCTGGACAATCAAATTATTAAGTAGGTCCTATCTCCTAATTGGAACTCATTGCATACCTATTAGTAACATGTACACCTTAAATTTAGGTTCATCAAGCAAATCTGGATTCTACATAGGATATTGGGCGGGCAAGGACTAACACTGCCAAATTTGGAAAATGAATAAGAAATTTCAGAAAGAAAAAGGCATGAATACCCAACCATCAACATTATATGTACAAACTAAATATTATAATACTTGAACCTGGTACCATGACCACAGCTAAAACCAAGGATGAAAGACAAAAACTAGAACCAGAACTCAAGAGATGTAATATATGCAATGATAGCTCTTAATGGTTGTTCTAGTCTCCTCTTTAAGGTACCCATGAAAAATGTGGTCTAAGGCCACTGTGATTTAAGGGGAAAGTCGAATTGAGCCGGCAAGGTCTCTTGGAGCATATGCTTGAGGGGTAAGCCAAGGCATGGGTTTTGTCAAATTGAGCTTATCCTGTAGATTATGTGTGAAAATTATAAATCATACTGCAAATACAACTGAATGCAACAAATTTCAAAAACAGAAAAAGGCAAATACAATATATACAGCTCATCTCGACAAAGATATCAACAATATTTTGTAAAATAAAACAAATACAAGGTAAATACAACAGATATAGTCATTTAAACTAATGTAAAACATTGAACAAATTACAGTAATATTCCAAGCGAGATTAATCAACTTTCAGCATCAAATTCAACATATTACGTTAAAAAATCAACAATATGCAAAATAATACTAAGCTATTAATTATTAGTATTCTTAACCAATTTCAGTATCATATTTTATTAAAAAAATTTACAAAGATTCTTAAACAAAGTCAGAAATAAGAATAAGAGAATAGAGAAGGACGCCAAAACAGAGCCAAAGAGGTATATTTCTTAGAATCAAGGTAACTTCAAATATTAGAGGCTAATTGAACCAAAAAACATTTACTTTTCAAAACATCAGATTGACTTCAATAAATTAGGGGCCAGTTTCACAAAAAAATAAAAATTGAAGAGAAAGGGAGACAGAAAGCTAGTTAATAAGAAAAAAGACATAGCTCAATGACCCAAAAAGATATTTATAAGTGCAGCTAGATGAGACTGGATAAAAAAAGTTCATAGAGTTTATGATTAGAACTAGATGTCTATATTTAGAGTTCCAATCTAATGTGAAGCATATCAAATCTTCTAGTCAAAATTCATATATCAATTGCCAAGAATATATCACTAAGGAGAGGGGGGAAAAGCCACGCCTCATGCACCTTAGTGAAGTCGAGTTGCTTTGGGGTACAGGTGCACCTCGCCTTGCCTTGCCTCAGGCCTAGGCAAGTGCCTAGGCGCACTTTTCACAACTCGAGTCTGGGCTAGACTATTGTGTGCGGATGGGTCTGTACCCGTGTGAAATTATGCAGTCCCAAAAGAATAATAATTATGTGCTAAATAGTACCCATAAAAGGCCTAAGCAGACAAAAATTAACATTATCCACACTTAGCTAGAAGACGGAACGTGAGCCACTAATGGAACCCTGAAGACAATTTCCCCGTCAAATATGGATATTCCAAGTAAAAAATTTGCAGGAAAAACAAACAGATTACCATATCACTCCAACTCCACAAACAAATACCAAAAATTTCAAGGCCAACTACCAAAAAAAGGACAAAAGAATCAAAAATCGAGACAGATCCATTGAAATTCAGAACCATAGGTTTAACCATCTATATGCACAAATAAAAACACCCTAGTTCCAAAATCGTTGTTATTATCAAAAAAAAAAATTGAAAACCCTAACCATGCCTGTACCAAACTAAAACCACCGATTCATCCTCCACATAAGCATACATGCATGCATCTATTCACAAAACCATATAGATAGCAGTTGAATTCTAACCTGCAGATCGTCTATGTGAGAGAAAATCGCAGACTGAAGAAATCCCAGGAGAGAGAGAGAGAGAGAGAGGTGTTTGCCTGTTTGGTTTCTTCCGTCTTTGGAGAATTTTTAAAAGCGAAAGGGTACGTTGCAAAGCGACAGTATACGTGGCCTATTACTATTTGTCCGGCATATATTGCATTGCGTTTAAATATGAAATTCCTAATATTGTCAGAGAATTGGATTAAGGTGAACAATATTCTCCACGCGATAAATATCATCCTGACAGCTCCAATAAGCTACCTATAACTTATCTTTTAATTACATTAATTTATACTTTGAATTATATAATTTATTTTAATAAGTTTTTTTTTTTAAGACTATCGATAAATGTTGACAAATTTCATTAAGATGAATCATTTATAAATTTTGTTAATATTAACCATTAATTTATCTCTTTTAATGGAACATATCGATTGAAATAAATTACATACTTGAAGGGATAGGCTGGAATAATTCAAAATAAACGACATAGTTCAAGGAGCACCTATGAGTTTACCCTAAATTATTTTTTTTATTTTTTTTTATCTAGTAAAAATATGACATGTATAATTTTTTTATATTTAAACATTTAAATTGAATTATTTTTACAATCAATAACTATAAATGTAATAAAGAAATGTCTAAGAGAAGGTTATTAAAAGACAGATCGAGGCAAACTCTAACTAAGCCAAAGCCATAATTGAACTCTAACCCCCAAAAATTGTAAAGGAGATGCTAAGGTTAATTGGAATAGTTGTCGCACTTAATAGGTTCATATTTAGATCGTCTAAGCAGTGCAAGCCATTTTTCTAAGCTTAGATAATAAAAAAAAAAGCCCGAGGAGTCTGCACGCAGAAATGCGAGGAAGCATTCAAAAGTCTGAAATCCTACATAGCATAACACCACTATTGACAATACCTCAACGATTAGATCTATTATACATGTACCATATAGTCTCCAAGCACGCAGTGAGTGAGGCGCTAATAAAGAAGTTGTTGGACTAAAAAGTTGTTGGAATAAAAACAAATTTTAGTAATTAAAATTTAATTTTTGGTTGATTTTAAACCTAAATTAAGAGTAATGTTATAGGAACCTTATTTAGGAATCTTATTTAGGGACATAATGATGTGGCTTCAATATAATCATTAGATTAATTGCAAGTTTTAATGTTAGATGGAGCTCATAATCAATTCAATGGTTGTACATCATTAGGTCTCTAAATAAAGTCCAAATAGCATTTTTCATAAATTAAAGTGGGACCTACTCGTTGTTTCAAGTAAACTTTCGTGGATTCGTGTTCTATTCCATGACTAGAATAACATAGTGTATTCACTTGCTCAAATGGAGTAAAAAATGAATGAGAAAATAGGCTGCAAAATGACCCTCTTGGAATGAGAAAATAGAGGTTGTTCAATGTGAGATTTGACACCAATCCCACATTAGTTGAGGAAGAAGTTCTACATAGACATATATAGGCCAGATTTACTCTATGAAATTGGGGTACCATAATTTTATGAGCGGAGCGAGTGTCCACATTCCTTCGGTTCAACAACACACGTGCGTGCCTCCCGCCCACCTCGCCTCACCTCGCCACGATCCGGCCGGGCCGGGCAAGGCTCGGGTATAGGTGTGGGTGTGAGTGTGGTTTAGACCAAGCACTATCTTTTTGAAAAAAATTCATATCATGAATTGGACGTAAATTTCAGAACCATAATTTAATTTCGATATCCATTAGATTTGAATTCGCACTGATTTGGATTTTGTCTTTCTTCCAATCTAAATTTTTGAGTAGTGTCTGTTTATAGAGAATAGTTACACGTTGGTGTCTTCTGGTTTGTATCTTTTAGCATGATGGTTGTCTAGAACAGTCATTAGTTTGTCTATATAAACTCAGATTCATTACAATTCTGCATTAATCATTTTCAGAGTTAAGACAGACATTAATACATTATATTTTGTCATTAAGGAAGTCTACATTTGGAGAGTACACAACATAATTTCTAGTTCGGTGGGCGAGTAGATTAGAGTATTACTTATATTCGTGTGAAGATCATTAGATCCTGGGAGATAGACGCTTTGATTTTCATAAGCACCGTATGTGGAGGCGAAATTTGTCTTAAAGACATATTTTCGAACACTAACTTTGATCTACTTAAAGTTCAATAACAGTTTTAGTTCTGCAAACGGTTCAGTATATCCATTGTTTAAATTACAGATTTATTGTATTACTATTGTGTTAGTATCTGTAACTGTTTCATTCTTGACTGCTATTTTTTTGTTTCAAATTAGAAATTTCAATAAGTGATTTTACCATATTTGGAATAATACAAACAATAATCTTAAGACATATTTCCTATTTGTATAATTATTTATTGTGTTTCTGATATATGTTTTAATATTTTAAACTGTTCTAAAATATTGTAAATTGTTAAAACTTTTTTTTTTACAGTCTGTGTTATTTTGGAGAGACTTGAAAAATTTTGTGGATAGTTGTATGCACTGTTTATGTATTTAATTCAAACGGTTACATTAAACAATTACATAAAACTGTTATAGTTACACCAAAAAATGATTCTACTGTGGCTAAGGGAGGTGAGAGACAACAACAGGAAGGAATGGAAGGGAAACAAAATCAACCAGATATAGTACAAAGAGCATTTGAAATGATGGCACAAATGGCTACAACAACAAATCGATTTATGAAATTACAAATGGAGATACAAGCTACACCACCTATGCACAAGTAGAGCCATGTGTTCCTATACATGAGAGGTTTATGAAATTGAGTCCTCCAACTTTTGCAAGAACAATTAATCCTCCATAGGCTGAGGCCTGGTTGAAATGGATGGAAGCTATCTTTGAGATAATCGAGGCTAATAATGAACAACAGTTTGTCATAGCCACTTTTATGTTGACATTGGAGGCATAATTCTGGTGGGAAGCCATAAAGCGATTATTAACTACTCCGGATTCTGGTGAGGGAGCTCAAGTACAAAGAAGGGTTACTTGGGATCAATTTGTGAGAGGGTTCAATGCCAAGTATTTTCAAGTCATATTGCTATGGACAAGAGCAAGATTGTATGACACTAACTAAGGGAAAGATTTCAGTGTTGGAGTCTAAGAAGCAATTCACTACATTATCTCAGTTTGCTACAACTTTTGTACAGACTGATGAGGCAAGGTGTAAGAAGTTTCAATGGGGGTTGGACTATCCAATCCAAACTCATTTTTCAGCTTTTGAATTGACAAGTTATTCAACTTTGGTGAATATAGCTTTGGTGGTTGAAAGAGATGTTCAAGAATTAGTGGGACGACGTCAACAATTCAAGAAATGAAGGTTTGATAGTGCATCGGCTAGGGGATTTCAATATGTGGGTCAAACATCAGGATTCAAGAAACAGGAACAACAATTTCCTCAGGCTGGAGGTGCAGGGTATGATAAGACTATGACAAGGTCACGAGGTTAAAGTTTTTCTAGTTTCTCTTCGGGATAGTAAGGTAGAGGATTAGCTAGTAGTCGAGCTACAAGTGTTACTTGCTTTAGGTGTGGAATGGATGGACATATGGCCCAGCACTGTGGGGCAACAATGACAAGTGGAGAATGACGGTGCTATGGTTGTAGGCAAATAGGACATATGTTGCAAGATTGTCCAAATAGGTCTACTGGAGCAACATCAGTGAATAGTGTAACTCGGAACGGTAAAGGTTCATTAGGAAATGCACATAAAGGTGGCAGGGGATCTAGGGATGAGTATTGCTATGACACAATAAGATGCTCAGGCTTCTCCTAATGTGATAATAGGTATGATTTCTATTTTTGGTAGGAATGCACATATTCTTACTAACCTTGGGTCTACGCATTTAGCATGCATTGGGATCAACCTTCTACCCTATTAATTCATTATTTAGCTATCACTACGCCAGTGGGCGATATAGTATATGTGAGGAATATTTACAAGAGTTGTGTGGTAAGTTTGAATACACAAGAGTTATTGGTTGACTTGATTCCTTTAGATATTCAAGATTTTGACATTATATTGGAAATAAATTGGTTATTTGCTTCTCAAGTGTCAATAGATTGTTTTAGGAAGGAAGTTGTTTTCCTAATACCAGGTGAGCCAAAGTTGAAATTTCAAGGTGAAAGGAAGGTGACACCCAATTGTATAATTTCTACAATTAAGGCTCAAAAATTGCTTCGTAAAGGTTGTCAAGGTTATTTGGCTTATGTCATGGATACCAACAAAAGTGATATAAAATTGTCTGACTTGCTAGTAGTTGGTGAATTTTTGGATGTGTTTTCGTATGAATTACCAGGTTTGCCACCAGATATTGTTATTGAACTTGAGGCTGGGACTGCACCTATATCTATTGCTCCGTATCAAGTGGCACCAATTGAGTTGAAAGAATTAAAAGAGTAGTTATATAATTTGCTAAACCGGGGGTTTATTCAACCTAGCTTGCCTCCTTGGGGAGCTCTAGTATTATTTGTTAAGAAGAAAGATAGAACAATGCGACTATGTATCAACTATCGACAACTCAATAAGTGACAATTCGAAACAAGTATCTTTTACCCTGATTTGTTTGAAAAATTTTGAGAAGCAAGTGTTTACTCTAAAATTGATTTAAGATTCTGATACCATCAGTTGAGAATGAGAGTGAGTGATGTGCCTAAAACAGCTTTTCACACCAGGTATGGGCATTATGAGTTTCTAGTTATGCCTTTCGGTTTG
Source organism: Ilex paraguariensis (assembly GCA_963454935.2). Classification (NCBI taxonomy): domain Eukaryota; kingdom Viridiplantae; phylum Streptophyta; class Magnoliopsida; order Aquifoliales; family Aquifoliaceae; genus Ilex; species Ilex paraguariensis. Next base: position 493,440 of record CAUOFW020001613.1, read on the forward strand.
ACAAATGCACCAGTTGCTTTTATGGGTCTCCTGAATAGAGTATTGGATTCTTTGTGAATATAGTTATAGATGATATTTGGTTTGTTCTCATAATAAGGAAGAACACAAGCAACATCTAAGAATTATGTTACAGAATCTGCGAAAAAAAAAGAAGCAATTGTATATAAAATTTAGTAAATGTGAATCTTGGATGGATATAGTGGTTTTTCTTGGGCATGTGATTTCTTTAAATGACATTCAAGTGGATCCTAAAATAGTGGAAGTTGTGCTTAAATGGGAACAACCAATAAATGTATTTTAAATTAGAAGTTACTTAGGGTTAGTAGACTATTATCGCAAACTCATTCAAGGTTTCTCATCCATTGCTATGTCGTTGACTCAATTGACAAGAAAATATGTGAAATTTATACGAGATGATAAATGTGAAAAAGTTTCCAAAAAGTGAAGACTAGACTGTTTTCAGCTTCAGTGTTGACTATACCATCGGAAAGTGGTGGTTATGTTATTTATAGGGATACTTCACCCCAGGGATTGAGATGTGTATGGATAAAGCATGGGAAGGTAGTTATATATGCCTAGACAATTGTAGACACATGAACGTAATTATCCTATCCATGACTTGGAGCTTGCTGCTATTGTTTTTTTTCTAAAATTGTGGCGACATTACTTATATGGTGAGACTTGTGAAATCTACACGGACCATCAAAGTTTGAAGTATCTATTTACTCAGAAAGAGTTGAACTTGAGATGGAGATAATAGATGGAATTGATCAAAGACTATGACTTTATATTCATTATTGATGGGGAAAAATTTTAATCTCAACTAAGAGAAAGGTCATAGTTGGCACTACTTGTAGAAATATAGTTGTTGACTAACCTGTTAGCAAGAAAGGAAAGTTAGAGGAATAATGAACTTAGATAATCATCTTTTCCCAACCTGGTGGAATGAGGAAACCAGGAGGATGGCAAAGCTTATCCCTAATTTTTAGGAACTCTATCTGCCAAAGACTCATTCAAATGGAAAATTCGGTTAATACTTTGAGGAAGATAAGGCAGCCAAGGGATAAGGACAAGATTATACCCTAGACAAGCCTTATCCGTGTGATCAAAAAAAATCTTAGCGCAGCTATGACTCTGGATATTTATTCCAGCAAAGGATAAAGTCCACAAAAAACCAAGACTCCTCAACCAAAATGAGATCAAGCAAAATCAAACTACAAGGAGAGCCTAGAGTCTACATAGGACACCTATCAAAATACTATAAAAAATGACATCTAGGGTAAGACCCAGTTAAGTACATTGAGCCCAGTTTAACTGTTACACCTTAAAATTCTCAAATACTGACTTAAGTATCGGAGGGTCGACCCCCAGAGCACCCCTCCGGTCTACGACTTTCTTTCTAGGTACCACTCCTGCCAGAAACCTCAACCAGAGCTCGGGAAAAAGTGTAACCAGACCTAGGTAAACCTCAACAACTTGTAGAACAGTTGGACACATTTTTTACACCAACAGTTTAGCGTCATCTTTGGGAAATGGCTTGACAACCAAAGTTTTTCTCAATTTGTTGCACCGATAGATGGTTTTAACCAGAACCATGAATGTCAATCAAGAAAATCCTATTGGAAAACAGCCTACTCAAGTAAATGTTGGGGTTAAAATTTTGGACCCAGACCTTCCTCGCCTCAATAGGTATCAGGAGGCCCAACAGATTTCAACCTCGAAAGGAATGTGGATCAAGTAAAGCAAGCCATTGGAGGCATGGCTTAACAAACCCAGCAAATTCGACAACTTTTACAAGGTCTTCTTTGTCCTCAAAATCAACAAGGAAATCAGGCTGAAAAGGTTCGCCCTAGGGATGAACCAAACTTGGTGGATGAGTGTAGCAAGTTATTCTCCGCAACATAAGGAAGATGACGCCTCTTTGAACTAAAAGTTCAAAGGGGTGAACAGTCAAATTGGAGATGTGTTGAACACCATAAAAGCTCATCTCTAGAAACTGTAGAAACACTAGTTCAAAGACTCGAGTCGCCCTTTTCTCAGGATATCACCAAGTACCCTTTCCCAGCCAAGTTCAACGTGCTAATCATCGAAACTTCGTTGATACGAAGGAACTTTTGGAGACCAAAAAATCTCTCATGTCATTGCACAATGTCTCCAATGCCATCATTATGTGCAGAGTTTTTCCTACCACATCGAAGGGAATAACTCATCTTTAGTTCAATAGGCTCCCTCCTAAGTCTATTGAATCCTTCCTGGAGCTCAACAAATCCTTCTTTTCCCATTTTATTAGAGTAAGGACTCCTAGGAAACATGTCTCTTCTCTCCTCAATATCAAGCAAATGAAAGAAGAGACTTTCAGGTAGTATGTTGCAAGGTTTACGGAAGAGTCCCTCCAAATAGTTGATATTGACGGCAAGATGGCTTTGACACCGTTCATAAGTGGACTCAGGTCCTCTAGGTTCTATTTATCTATACACAAACATTCCCTCAAAACTATGGCAGAGCTCCTTTCTAAAACTCAGAGCCATATCAATGCGGAAGATGCAGACAACACGAAGAAAGGTGTGGAAGACTTTACCTCTGAAAAGAAGAGAAAGAAACAAGAAATGTCAGACAAAGAATATACTTTGAAGAAGGGGAAAGTTGATCGTGTCCCTGCCAGGAACAAATTAGGCCCTTGCTTACTCGCAACGAGGGCTCAGGCGTACACTCCCCTAAATGCTCTAATTGAACAAGTTCTCTTTTAAGTGTAAAATGTCAACCTCCTAAAATGCCCTAAAAAGCTCAGAACACCTCCTAATAAACGAGACAGAGACAAGTACTGTCGTTTTCACCATGATCATGGGCACGACACTGAAGAGTGTTTTACCCTTCGAGATCAAATTTAGGACCTAATCTAAAGAGGCAATCTTGGAAGATTTACAAAAAGGAATCGTCGAGAAAAAATAGCCTCTCTAGAGCCTAGAGAACATCAGCAACCAATGGAGGAAATCAAGGGGATTTCTAGAGGATTTGCTTCAAGTGGAGAAAACAGCTCAGCAAGGAAACTTATGCCTGAAGAGCTAGAGCATAGAAGGAAAAAATTAACCTTTTTCAACCAGGAAAGATGTCCCATAGAAATCCTCCTATCACATTTACAAAAGAAGAGTCCTGGTAGACAGTGGCAAACCTATAAATATCAATTGGATATAGGAAAGTCAAAGCTCTGGCTTCTTAAGGCCCCTCTAGTAGGTTTCTCTAGACAAAGGGTCTATCCAGTGGGGGCGATTTTAATTCATGTTACTCTATGGGAATCTAACTACCAACAAACGCATATGGTAGATTTTGTAATAATGGACTGCCCTTCAGCTTATAACATGATATTGGGGCGACTAACCCTTAATACCCTCAAACAAGTATCGACAACTTATCACCTTCTTTAACGATTCCTAACAAGTCAGGGTATTGGAGAGGTCCAAGGAGATTAGGCAGTAGCAAGGGAATGTTATGTTGCAGCAGCAAGATCCTCCTAGGTTTCTGAGACTTGTCAAATAGATAACCTAGACCCTAGAGATTAGGAAGAATCAGAGAAAGCACACCCTGACAAACAGTTGGTCCCGGTGACCTTAAGAAGGAAGCTTGACCAGATTACTCATGTGGGTTCTAGTCTTTCCCCTCATATTAAAGACAAGTTGGAGAAGATCTTGCAAGAGAATGCAGATGTCTTTGCCTAGAGTCATGAGGACATGCCAAGCATAGATCCGCGGGTGATAGTCCACATGGTCAATGTAGATTCGTTAGTCAATCTAGTAAAGCATAAGAAGAGAGATTTTGCCCCTCAAAGGGCCAAGGCAATTGCTAAGAAAGTGCTAAAACTCCTATAAGCAAAGTCAGTTCAGAAAGTCCACTATCCAAAGTGGATAGCCAATGTTGTGCTTATAAAGAAAGTCAATAGAAAATGGAGACTTTGCATAGATTTTACTGATCTAAATAAGGTAGGCCTGAAGGACTATTTTTCACTTCCAAGGATTGAATTTTGGTAGAAGCAACAACAGGTTTCTAGCTGCTCAGATTATGGACACATTCTCATGGTATAATCAGATCCGCATGCACCTAGACGACCAGGAGAAGACCTCATTCATCATAGAGCAAAGGTTGTATTGCTACCAGGTCATGCCCTTTAGCCTAAAGAACACTGGTGCCACTTATCCGCACTTAGTCAATCACATTTTCAAGAACCTTATTAAGAAGGGAGTGGAGGTTTATGTTGATGATATGTTGGTAAAAAACAACGCAGTTGAGAACCATGTGAGCAAGTTGCCAGAATTTTTCCATGTCCTAAGGAAGTACAAGATAAAGTTGAACCCAACGAAATATGTTTTCGGGATATCCTCTGGAAAATTTCTAGAATTCATGATTTCTCAAAAGGGAATTGAGGCATACCCATAAAAGATTCAAGCTTTGATGGATATGCACCCACCTCAGAATATCAAGGAGATGCAATGCCTCACTAGACATGTTGCAGCACTCAATAGATTTGTATCACGGGCCAGTGATAAATGTTTACCTTTTTTTAAAATGTTGAAGAAAGTTTTCGAACGGATGCCAGAGTGTGCGATAGCTTTCGAAAAGCTAAACCAGCATTTATTATCAGCGCCAGTTGAAAGAGAGGTCTTGTACCTTTATCTAGCAGTTTCTGATGAAATCACCAATTTCACCCTAATAAGAGAAGAACAAAGAGGTTAGAAGCCAGTATACTATACCAGCCATGTCTTGAAGGGAGCAAAAGTCATGTATTCATGACTAGAGAAAGTAACTTTGGCACTAATTTCTGCAACGCGAAAGCTGCGCCCCTACTTCCAAGCTCACTTGATCACTATCATGACTAAATCTCCCATCTAGCAAGTTTTACAGCAACCAGAATCTCTAAAAGTCTTGCCAAATAGGCCATTGAATTAGGTGAGTTTGAAACCCTCTATGTCAAATTTGTGAACATGAAGTGAAATCAGTGAAGCATATGCTATTCAGCTATGATTGGACTAGGAGGGTGTTGTTTGGAATGGATTTTGGGCATAGACCTAAAAATATATTCTCCGCTATAGCAGCACAATGGACGTCAACACTAATGGAGAAAGTGGGGAACAAATCTATTCTTTTGTTGAGTAAAGTGGCCACAATGGGATGGATGATCTGGAAAACAAGAAACAAAGCAATCTTCCAACAATCATGTCAAATCCTAATACGGTTATCTTCGAAGCAATGAGAGCTCTCAGTGAACAAATTAAGATAAAAGCAGTAGATCCTTCTCTAGAAACCAACTCTTCAGACCTCAGTGAAGCTGCACAGGTGTGGGTTCCTCCGGATTGAAATAGACTCAAATTCAGTTGTGATGTTGCCCACAAATTAAATCAAAATAGTGCATCAGTGGGAGTTCTGATTAAAAATTACAAAGGACAAATGATTGAAGATAAAACAAGATCCATTCCAGTAGTGTCAAGTTTGCAATCAGAAGCGAGGGCAATTCGTAAGGCATGTCTAATGGCTACAACGCTGCAAGCGACTGAAGCAACTGTGGAAAATGATAATATAGAACTGATTCATCTAAGTTCCATCGAATTGATTCCTCCATGGGAAATTTCTGCTATGATCGACGATATTAATGTCATCTCCAAAAGTCTTCAACTAAAGTTTAACTACCTCCCTAGATCTACAAACAAACCAGCTCATTGGTTAGCTACAAACTTTTTGAAACATAGTCTCCCTAGTAACTGGGTATGTAACCCACCTAGTGTAAAGTTTCTTCTTTTAAGCGGATTGTAATTATGAAGATATTACTTAATGAATAGTAAAAAATCGATGTTGGTGTAAAATAAATTAATAGTTGAACTGTAATTCCTTTTCATAATCAAAGAATCTTATAGTGAGTTCATGAACATTATGGGGTCCTTCTTGTGATAGTTGGTTGAATGTTTGGACTAAGGCATGATTGTGATGGCAAGTCCAAGGATTTCTGGGGTTTTGTTTTTATAGAAAATTTTGTCAAAAATTTTATAAAACATCTAGATTAATTTCAACTCCACCAAAATTCAACAAATGCTCAAGTTTCAATTTTTTCTAATGGAATTTTAATTTTTTTAATTAACAATTGTTTATATTTTATTGTTAAAACCCCAAAATACTAAAAGATGTTAATTAATAAAAAACTATCTAATCAAATAAAATCTCATTTGTTTGGAAATATTTTGATAGAAAAAGAAAGGTTTAGTTTAATAAAAAATGCATATTGAAAATGCAGTGGATCTTTGAGCTCAAAATTGGGCATTCAATCGAATGGCAAGAGCAACCAGTGAGAGCATTGTATATCACACCTAATAAAACTTTAACATCATGTATCAATTACAGTATTAGAGTTATAAACCATCCAACCAAAAAGAAACTCTACAATGCAATCTCAATCTTTGACATTAAAAACTCAAAATGACCATAATCCATAATTATAACAAAATCTTCAAGTTGGTACAAACCCCGAATAACAAAAATGGGCAATTAACTAATTAAGTCTCTAACCTCAAGCTGCAATCTTTGGATCTATGTTTTACGTACTTAGTGTCAACTTCAAACACTGTGCCTAAACTTACTTCGAGTTCCACACTCAAATCTGAAAAAATATTAAGTAAACGAACTAGTTTAGTAAAGAAATTTTTCTCAAGCCCAAACAAGGTTTTTGAAATCATATAAAAATTAGGTCAAGTCACTGTTCAAAATAAAAGTTTAACTTTTGAGCAAAATGGGTGGTTATCAACGATCTCATATATTTTATGCATGAAGTGGAACAATTCTGGTACATATCGAAATATCTCTAGTCCACCAAATAATAACAAATCAAAACAATCCCCGGAGGGTTTTTGGGAGAACCTATTTGAGAATCAATATCTAACCAATTTTTCCAGGATTGGTAAGAACTTTTGAATCCCACAAGGAACAAAACCCATCTACTAACCCTCTACCTCGGTTTTCTGTGAATGAATAATGGGAAACTTTGGAACCTTACAAGAAACCAAACATGTCCATTACAAGAGGTAGGAAACATTGAAACTTCTCAAGGTAACAAACACATCTACACACTCGACAATATATATCATGTGCTTTCAAGCTCATCAAACTAAAAAATTAGGAGGTTAACTCATGCTTTTAAATCCGATCAAGTATTGCAACAAATGATATTTTGACAATCATAAATCGAGCCAGAGTGCAGCAGAAATTATGTATGACATAATAAATCAAACATTCAAATTCTAGGGTTTTGAGAATTTAACTCATGTTTTTTGACAAAATTACATCATGTGTTTCAAGAAAAACCAAATCCAACACAAACCCGTTGTATTTATACGATTACTAGTCAAAAGTTAAATATTTATAGTCCTAGTCTCAATGGTTAAGAAAAGGAAAGAAAAACCCTACCTTGTTGCAGCAAGAAATGATCCTGGTGTGTTTTTCTCTGTTTTCTAGGTGCTAATTCCGACCATATATCCTTGACCCAATCTTTTTTTCTTCTTCCTCTATCATCTCTTTATATCTTCCTAAGCCTCCTAGGGTTAGCATATGTGAATTATACCCTACAAAACTGATCTCAAGGGTTAAAAATTGGGTAAAATGACATGCTAAAGCACGTTTGTTTCGTGCATACACATCTGGACACAACTCACCCATCCGAACAAATGTAGTCTGCGTCCAGTTTGATAAGTGCGTCCAGATGCAGTTTACGCATCCAAATAGAGGAAATATTTTGCCAAGATTTTCAGACACATGTCTGGACGCAGTCCACGCATCCAACCAAAGCCATCTATATGTCCCACGTGTTCTATGCTACACGATCCTCCAAAAATTGTCGTTTTGCCCCTATATCTTCTACTTTGACCTATATAACCTTCATAGGGTTTTTCGATATTCTAAACACATTTTTAGTGTTATTTTCATCTAAAAACCTTAAAAAACACTTTTATCTTTTTCTAGACAAATCACTTCAAAAATCTCAATTTAAAAAATCGGCCAAATCGCTCGCGCAACACTAATTTACGTGATTCTTTTTCCTATCTCGAGTTAGACTTCCTCACAATAAATTAACGATTTTAAAATTATGTTTAATGTTCTAGTATTTCATTTAAATAAATACATGGGGTCTTTCATGTACAGTGTCTTGATGCACAAGCATTAGCTAGTGTGTGTGTGATAATACCCCTCTTTTATTTCTCTTTTATTTATACATTGCCCCTAAATCTTTTTTGATTAGTGACTCGTGACTCAGTAAAATACCATTATATGCAAATGGGATATCTTAACCCAAAAGAATAATTTTTGTTTTTCCAAATAATCAATTTCTTAAAAATAATGGATTAAGGTTTGAACTAAATTTTGCAATAAAGTAAGGGATGATTTTTTCACGCACTCTTTGGCTGAATTCATTGAGAGAAAATTGTTAAAATTTTAGTCTATAATTGAAATTTTTGGGAATTTAAAAGAACAACTAATAATGCTTTGATAGGATAAATATTGAGTTTATTCTTTATATAGTAATTTAACTTTAAATTTTAATATATCTCCTTTTTAAACTTAGAAATTTTACGTATTAGATGTTGAATTTTTTATTCATATTGTGTCCGCCCTAAAAGAAGATCTTGTTTTCACCCGTGTGTAAAGTTCACTTGCCTATATGTTGGTTTATTATTGGACAGTGACAACACGTGTCAATGGTGTCACCGTTATATTGTATGTTTTATTCAATGATTAGATTCGAATGTAGATCACAAATACTGTTTTCTTTTATTTTCCTTTTTAGTAAATCATTTAGCATGTTTTAGTGAGAGACCTAATGGATTGAAGTAAATTTCATAGTAGATGATTCACCAAAAAACTACAGAAAAAAAGATATTAGGATATTTAATTTAAACTATTTCTACAAATAGATGTTTCCACGTAGCTTTGAATCATTAGAAACATGTTAAATCCAACATAGCAAGAAATGGTTTTCATTCAATCGACAAAATCAATCGTACTTTACTACTGTGGACCAACTATGAGCTAGCTAGCCAATGAGATGAGTTACCCACTGAGAGAGCATACGTTATCTTTCTTTCAAATAGGTCATTCTTTGTGTTATATGTCATGGGACCGGGGAATCCAATGATGCAAGGTCTAATATATATATCTAGAACTCATACTCATCTAAAAGTTTAAATCTATAGGTGGTGCAGGGGCGGCTTGATACAATTGAAGGCATGAAGCGACCAATATTAATGAGGCCTTTTATTTTAAAAAATATTTTTTATTTTTTTGCCTTTGAGATGAAAATTTGTTATTACGTTTTTTTATTAAGTTTGGCTAACATATTTTTTTTTATTGGGTGAACGATTAATTCGCTTAGCCTTTCTTATATGTAGTTGATCATATAGAGAATTTTATTAGTTTTAATTTTGAAAAGCTTATAGAAAATATTATAGCATGTCAATAATATTCTGTAAAAAAAATACATTTGAAAATGAATCAATTATTTTCATATAATTCAATATTTCAAGTAGAATTTTTTTTCTGTTTATAATTTTTTTGTTAAAATATTTAAGTCTAAAAACAAATCTAGACCATCAATAGTAGAGAAACATTTGAAAATTTTTTATAATACATTTTCAAATTAAATAAAAAATTGCAAAATTTTTTTACTTAAGATCAATACATTGGGCTATCTCGACATCAATATTTTTATTAATTTTTTTATCTACAAATTGTTAGTTATTCATGAAATATAAGTTTGGTTGGTTTAAAATGAAATAGAGAAATTAATGTTAATTGTACATTTTGAAAGAGAGTGATAGACTTAATTTGAATTGAACTTGTAGATTTTTTTTTCCACTTAAGCATTTTTGTTTTCACTAATGCTACTGAAGAAATGGCTACAATCATTAAGTTTCTAAATTATGTTCAATAGCATTGCTCTTTTGTTTTAATTTCAAATGTTATTGTGTGTGGCTAATGGGTTGGACACATAGGCCAAACTCTGTTTAGCATTTTTAGTGGGTTAGGATATTTTAAAGCTTATTTTTATGGTCAGAATTTTTTACCTAAATCATATTTTAAGGCCTATGAAATTTGGGGGCATTCTTCAAGGATGGGGCCTAAAGCCCCTACTTCAATTCCTATACTATTGGGTCGACTCTGAGGTGGTGAGTCTATCAACATTATATTATGACACTTTAACTTATTTTTTATTCGATATGGGATTCTCATACATGCAATATCCAACAATCTCTCTCTATGAGGACCTCTTTCCGTTTTGTTCTGCCCACTCTCCATTCTAGATGCAGACGATAGCTTCAGTCTTCTTCTTCTTTATCATCTTTAGGGCGAGCCGACAGTTGCTGAGGTAACATAGATCTATTGAATGAGAGAAGGGGGAGAAAACCCGAATTCTATATTTTTCAATTTGATATTGATAATGCTACACAATTCAAATGCAACCCAAAAAGCTGCAACCCCAATTTACCCATTCAGAGCACTTAAATTGATGTCCCTATATGCCAACCATTATCCTTCTTTTAAATTGGTCCTTCCTTGTGTATTTGTTGGGGACTAGAGAGTCTAATTATCTAAGAGTGAATATACATATCTGGAACTCATATCCGCCTAAAAGCTTAAACCTATATGTGGTGAACCCATCGCCAATATATTAAGACACTTTAACTTATTTTATATTTGACGTGAGATTCTCATACATGCAATACACAACAATATTTTTCTCATATGTGAACCACATTAGACTTAATTGCCCTTGAATCTAACCCACCACTCTCCATAAGCACTATGTCCAACTAGGCGTTTGCAATGCAAGAGCTCTTGTGCCCAAGCTCGTGCCCTACTCTTTTCCTAAGTTGCATTTTCATGACTTCAATACCAAGAGTCTATCAATTTTCTTAATAGCCATCATTAACTTCGACACGCTACACCGCTTTTTTGAGAATTCACTCAAGATTATCAATTATCGACTCTAATAGCATTTATTGGGAGAACAAGAGAACCCTATGATCTAAAGACCCATATACATGTCTAGTACTTGTATCCACCTAAATGTGGGTATGAGTTCAAGACAGTATATTTGGCCTTGGATCAATGGCCTCACTTTTCTCCCAACATTAGTGAATTTTAGTTTTAATAAATGATTTATCCTTTTGCATTTTAAGGGATTTATTGAAACCGTAAAAACCCCCGCAAACTAGCAATTTAACAAATAAAAATGTGATGAAGAATATTTTATATCTATACTACTAATAAAAGTACCTTGACTGAAAAACTTTTGATTCACTATGTTACCCTTATAAATAATTTTAAATATCACACTATCTTTTCATAGTTAAATATCTAAATTACAATCATATTCTTATATATTTAAATATTCAAATTACCCTCATTGCATCTCTTTTAATTCTCTATTCTCTATGTATAAATATCAAAAAACTATAAAAAAAAAAATTAATAGATACATTATCCTTAAAAAATATAAGTATCATTATAGTTTTCAATAAAGTGTTCAAAAAATCTTTAAAAACTCTATCAATAGTTCATTACTCTTTTCAAATATAAAGAAAAAATTTTGCTTACATATATGTTTTTTTTTCATGTATACTACTAACAGAAGTACTTTAGTATAAAAAACTTTTGATTCACTATTTTATCCTTATAAAAAATTTTAAATAACACACTCTCATTTCATAGTTAATATCTAAATTACAATCATATTCTTATATATTTAAATCTTTAAATTACTCCATTACATCTCTTTGAATTCTCTATTCTCTATGTTTAAATATCAATACATATATAAACTTTTTAATTAACTATGTTACCCTTAAAAATATATGCATCATTATAGTTTTTCATAAAACATTTAAAAAATTTCATCAATCTAACATTATTCATTTCAAATATAAAGATAACGTTGTACTTACATATGTGTGCTTTTGTCATCCAAAATTTCAAACATATTATTATTAAGATAAAAAATAATTTTTAACGTAGTTTTTTAAAAAATAATTTATGTTAAATCAGCATAATGCTTCAATCATAGTAAATTTTTCATGTTTTATTAAGAGCTTATATAAAAATAGATTATAAAATGCATCATCACTATTCTTTTAAAATATATACTATAGAGTAGTGATAATGCACAAATTGGTTTGCCCACCACCTGTCAATTAAATAGTATAAAATACAGTAAAGTAGACGGAAAGAGAAGACCAAGTTTATGGTGGTTCGGTCAAGGTGATCTACGTCCACTTGGAATGGCTAGGGTCACTAGAATTTTATTAACTCATGTGTAGTGGAAGAGCAGAAGGTTACAAGCTTTGAGAGAGAATGAGAGCTTTATCTCGAATGAATCTGATGTCCCATAAGTGTTGGTGGAGCTTACAATTTATAGTCGCTCAGCATAGTAATTAAATAGCTAATCTGGCGATCATAACAGATTGGGATAACTTTATGGTAATTAAGTAGCTAACCCAGCGGAGGCGCACCTCTTCTCAATGGGCAAGGCAGTTATGGTGCTTGAGATTCAGTTTCCAAGGTGGCGAGGGTAAGGCTCCTGGATGCTCCCTTGGTGATGTAACTCCCTAATGAGCTTGTTTGGGATGACCATTTTGAGCTGGACTTGGTGGATCTCTTAGAGTTGAGCATTTAACTCGGACTAGGCTTACAACATAAGTTGGGTCCTTTGGGTTTAGCCCATCATTTTCCTCTCAATGTCCTGCATCTAACGAAATTTGGAAAAGAGGGCATTCAGTTTGAATTTGAATTCTTGGCTGACCGGCATAACTACAAAAACTTAGGGAGGCCTTTTTTGAGCTTTTAACAGCATCAATCATAGCCAAAGGCTATAGGTCTTGTAGGGCTCGTTGAGAGCTTCGATTTGATATATTATGGCCCCATTTGGAGTAACGAAGTGAAAGTAACGGTCAAAAGAGATAGTAGGGAGCTGGATGCATGGTTTTGGGCTAGCAAGTAGCTTCTGGGCGAGCACACAGTGTCCTGGACAAACAGACAGCCTCCTGGGTGAGTATGCAGCTAAATTTTTTTTTTTAAAAAAAAAAAAAAAACTTCAAAAAGTCAAAACATCTATTTCTGGGGCTTTTTTGAAACTTTTTCAGCATCATTCACTACCAATGGGAGTGAGTTTTGTAGAGCTCGTCGAGAGTTTCAATTTGATACATAATAAGCTCTGTTTGGAGTTATGATCAAAATAGCGTACAGCCCTTTTTAAATCCGAATTTTTTTTTTTGAAAAATCCTTTTGATTGGCGATTTCCTCCTTTAAGTAGGCTCCTCTTGTATATGGGACTCCATTACCAATATAAACTCCTTCTTTCACCCCCTTTTTTGCATTCTTGAAGAGCCCTAGGTTGTAATTTGGGACTTTTGCCTCTTTAAAAACTCTAGGTTATAAATAGAAGCTTCTTTCTTCACCCTTGCCCATTTCATTCATATTGGGATTGAACTCGTTCTTCAAACCCTTAAGATCCCACACTCTATTCATTCCATAGAAACTTGAGAGAATGGAGGTGAGTGCTCTTCTTGACCTTCTTTAGAGACCCAAGGTTAGATATTCCAGAGTTTGAAAATTTAGAGGCCATGTCGATTGAGGAAGAAGAGATATCAGCATCCACTGTCATCGGAGAAGGAGAAGCAATCATTGGAGATAGAGACTTTGGTGTTAGAGTGGAGGCGTCGTTAGGTGCTGCTAGGCGCGCATCTGCTTTGGGTGCTAATTTGGGTGATTTTGGCTAGCAAAGAGGTGGGCATGACTTGGGTGAGGCTGCTACGGTTAGGCAAGCATCCCTCAATGGGCGAACAGCCTGCTGGGTGAGAAACCCACTAGGTGAGCAGCCTGGGCGCACTCTGTGCGCCGGCGATTTTGGCGAGGATGCAGGGGAAAAGTGGGTTGTTTTGGCCGAGCCTGATGAGGTATCTCAAGCTATTTTGGGCATTGAGGAACCTAGGTTGGGCGTCGTTGGTAGTGCAGGCACATGGGGCAGCTCGCTAGGCGAGTAAAGGGGCACCCCGTTGGGCGCTAGTTCGAGGAGTTTGGCGAGGCTGGAGCTTTGGACAAGGCTGGGGCTGCCTTGGGCACCTCGACTTCTCGAAGCCTCCTTCAAAATAGCTCAGGCAATACTTCACGTCCTCACAAGAAAAAACACCAAAGCAAGGTAGCTCTTGACGATAACGGGTCCAAAGTAAGTACCATTTTTAGTATACTTAATATTGATGATGAGATTCTAAGGATTGTTTTTGTTTATCACATTCCCCCAATGGTACTATACCATCGAGCTGAGATGGGTGAGCCTACCTCTGATGACTCTTCTGGGGACATTGCCATCTATGAGGAGATGTTTGAGGCTAGGCTTAGGTTCCCCATGTCTCCTTCTATTTATCGCATTCTCCATTATTTTTCACTCACCCTGAGGCGATTGTCACCTAATGGTTGGAGGGTTTTGTTGTGCTTTCTAGTGTTGTGGAGGAAGGTGCACCATGAGTATGCCTCTTATGTGGAGTTTCATGGAGCTTATACTTTGAGCGAGACCCCAACTCCTAATTGGGGTTGGTATTACTTTACCACGAGAGACAAGCTGATTACCGATCTGTGATCCAACTGTAATAGTTGGAAATCTCGAGGTTGAGTTTGTGGAGGTCCGTGAGAGGGCCACGCTCTGTGAGGCTAAGCTTACAGAGACCTACGAGAGGGCTATGCTCAAAGAGGCTGCCACAGAGACAGAGGTGAAGGCTACTCAGGAGAGAGCTTTTCGGGATAAGGCGGACCTGGAGAATGGCATTGCAGATGCTTTCATTGACGGTTGTGAGGAGCTTCGGGAAAAGATTTCTGCTATTTTCCCCGATATTGATCCCTCAAACTTCTTGCCAATTGAGGTGTCTGATGATAGTGATGGAGGCTTTGACGATGTTGAGGGTGATGATGAGGAGGAGGATGACGACCATTAGAGTAGTTAGAGTGCTAGGGACCTTTTTGGTTTCTCTCTCTCTCTTTTTTTTTTTTTAGGAAAGTAGCCCTACTTTTGTAAAAGTGGTTTTTGACACTGATGCTCCTTTGAAGTTGAGAAGTTGAATACAAAAATGCAAAAATCATTTTGTAGAAAATCTAAAAAATTTTATTCATTTCACTGCTTATGCAAAGCAATATCGCGTAATAGCGCCACAAAAAAGTACAAAAAATAAAATCAAGTCCCCAACTTTTCTAATTTGACTCTCTCAAGGTGTCATTGGTAGTACCTCTTCAAGTACTCAGCATTCCAAGAATGGGTTAAAACCTTCCCCTCAGAACTCTGTATCTTGTATGTGCCCGGCCTCACCACTTCTGTTATGAGGTAAGGTCCCTCCCAGCTTGGTTCCAGCTTTCCTTCTCGTGAGTCCTTTGTGGCGAGGATCACTTTCTTGAGGACCCAGTCTCCCAGTTGGAAGGAATGAGTCTTCACCCTTGAGTTATAGTACTTTGTCATGCGGCGCTTGTACTTCACATTGCGGACCACAACCATCTCCTTTACCTCCTCTACCAAGTCGGGGTTAATGCAGAGTCCTTCCGCATTAGTGATGGGGTCATGGTGTTAGACACTTAGACAATGCACCCCGATCTCCACAGGTATAACTGTCTCAGTTCCAAAGGCGAGGGAAAAGGTGTTTTCTCCATTTGGAGTTCTTGATGTGTTCCGGTAGGCCCATAATACACTTGGTATCTCGTCAACCCAAAGATCCTTCACCTTTTTTAGCCTTATTTTTAGGTTGCGTGGCACCATTCTCACCAGGACCTCTGCTTGTCTGTTTGCTAGTGGGCTCGTCGGGCTGGAGTGGGGTTACTTTATTTGAAGGTCAGAGCAGAAGGAGTTCAGGAGCTTATTGTCGAGTTGCTTGGCGTTGTCGCTGAAAATGGTGTGGGGTATCCCAAAGTGACAAACCAGATTTTTTCAGATAAAATCTTTCACATTTGTGTCTGTTATCTTTGCTAAGGATTTGGCCTCC
>CAUOFW020001613.1:509647-597527 GCA_963454935.2 Ilex paraguariensis
TTTTTTTTTTTTTAGGAAAGTAGCCCTACTTTTGTAAAAGTGGTTTTTGACACTGATGCTCCTTTGAAGTTGAGAAGTTGAATACAAAAATGCAAAAATCATTTTGTAGAAAATCTAAAAAATTTTATTCATTTCACTGCTTATGCAAAGCAATATCGCGTAATAGCGCCACAAAAAAGTACAAAAAATAAAATCAAGTCCCCAACTTTTCTAATTTGACTCTCTCAAGGTGTCATTGGTAGTACCTCTTCAAGTACTCAGCATTCCAAGAATGGGTTAAAACCTTCCCCTCAGAACTCTGTATCTTGTATGTGCCCGGCCTCACCACTTCTGTTATGAGGTAAGGTCCCTCCCAGCTTGGTTCCAGCTTTCCTTCTCGTGAGTCCTTTGTGGCGAGGATCACTTTCTTGAGGACCCAGTCTCCCAGTTGGAAGGAATGAGTCTTCACCCTTGAGTTATAGTACTTTGTCATGCGGCGCTTGTACTTCACATTGCGGACCACAACCATCTCCTTTACCTCCTCTACCAAGTCGGGGTTAATGCAGAGTCCTTCCGCATTAGTGATGGGGTCATGGTGTTAGACACTTAGACAATGCACCCCGATCTCCACAGGTATAACTGTCTCAGTTCCAAAGGCGAGGGAAAAGGTGTTTTCTCCATTTGGAGTTCTTGATGTGTTCCGGTAGGCCCATAATACACTTGGTATCTCGTCAACCCAAAGATCCTTCACCTTTTTTAGCCTTATTTTTAGGTTGCGTGGCACCATTCTCACCAGGACCTCTGCTTGTCTGTTTGCTAGTGGGCTCGTCGGGCTGGAGTGGGGTTACTTTATTTGAAGGTCAGAGCAGAAGGAGTTCAGGAGCTTATTGTCGAGTTGCTTGGCGTTGTCGCTGAAAATGGTGTGGGGTATCCCAAAGTGACAAACCAGATTTTTTCAGATAAAATCTTTCACATTTGTGTCTGTTATCTTTGCTAAGGATTTGGCCTCCGCCCGTTTAGTGAAGTAGTCCACCGCTACCACCACGAACTTGCACTGTCCTTTGCTGAGAGATAGGAGCCCAGGATGTCGATGCCCCATTTGGAGAAGGGCCACTGACTTGTGAGGCCGTGAGTTCCTCTGGCGGCTGCTTGGGCACAATGGCAAAGCGGTAACACTTGTACACTTCTTAACGAATTCCTAAGCGTCCCTCACCATGCTAGGCCAGAAGTAGCCTTGTCTGAACGCCTTGTGAGCGAGGCAGTATCCTCCCATAAATCCCTTCATGGATTTAGCTTCTTCAGGCGAAAAGCACCGTAGTAACAAGAGGGAGTAATATTTCTTGTACAAAGTATCTTGTAAAATAGTAAACTTGGAGGCTCTTATCCAGAGCTTTCTGGCCTCTAGGGGATCATTTGGCAATATACCCTCCTGGAGGTATGCCCTTATTGGGGTCTTCCAATTTGATTCGGCAAACACACAGTTAACATTCGTGGTTTCTATGTCTAACTTGCTTGCTTCGAACTGGTGACCAATGAATGTTGGTCCTAGAGGGGATGCCTTCGGGGTTGATCAGGACTAAGTCTGTTCCACCTCATTCACTAGTCAAGGAGCCATCCACATAAAGGTTCCAAAAGGGTAGAGAGGAGGGCTCGGAGATAGCTGTGGGAGCAGGTTAGGGTGCCTGGGTGCCAGGCCTAAGAGCTTGGGGTTGCCTGGGCGCCAAGCCTGGGCACTTAGGCACCTGGGATGGCCTGGGCGCCTGGGAGTCCTCGTCAGGCATCTGGTTGTCCTCGCTGGGCGTCAAATTACTTTGCACGTCCAGGCTCGAAGTATAAAGTATGGAGAGCTCATTGGTCTTCTCCTCTACTGGTGTAATCTCTGCAATAAAATCCGTCAAGGCTTGCGCTTTGATGGCTGCCTTTGGCTGGTACTAAATATCGAACTCCCCCAGTTCCACTGCCCACTTGAGAAATCTCTCAAATACATCCAATTTTTCCAAGACTCTTTTTAGAGGTTGATCTGTGATCACAACCACGGTGTGACTATGGAAATAATGTCGTAGACGCCTAGCTGTTGAGATGAGGGTGATTGCAAGCTTCTCTAGCCCTGAATATCTGACTTCTGCTCCTCAATATGCTCTGCTCACATAATAGATGGGCTTTTGCACTCCATTAGGGTTTCTGATGAGGATGGAGCTTACCGCCGATAGGGCAGCAGAGAGGTAAAAAAATAATGTTTCACCTAGTGTAGCATATGAGAGAAAATGAGGTGTAACCAAATAGGCTTTGAGCTTTGAAAGGCCTCTTCTACCTCAGGTCCCCACTCGAAAGCTTTTTGGAGAATCTTGAAGAAACGCAAGCATTTGTCTGCAGACTTGAAAACGAAAGTATTGAGTGCTGCAATTCTCCTATTGAGGCGCTAGAGCTCCTTAGTCGAGAACGGCGACTTCATATCTAAGATGGTCTTTATCTTTTCAGGGTTTGCCTCAATTCCCCTCTGATTGACCATAAAGCCAAGGAACTTTCATGAGTGATGCCAAAGATGCATTTCTTAGGATTCAACTTCATGTGGTATGACCTTAGAACGTTCAAGTTTCTTGGAGGTGGTCAATGTGGTCTGCTGCTGCGAGACTTTTTACCAGCATGTCGTCCACATACACCTCCATTGTTTTTCTGATCTGTGACTGGAACATCTTGTTCACCAGTCGTTGATAGGTTGCTCCTGCATTCTTCAACCCGAAGGGCACGACCTTGTAGCAATAGGTCCCCTTTAGAGTGATAAACGATGTCTTCTCCTGATCTAGAGGGTACATACTGATCTGATTATACCCAGAATATGCATCCAGGAAGGTGAGCAATTAATGTCCTACGGTGGCATCAATGAAGAGGTAAATTCGTGGTAGTGGATAGCTATCTTTTGGGCACGCCTTGTTGAGCTCAGTAAAGTCGACGCACAAATGCCACTTCCCATTAGCTTTAGTCACCACACCACATTTGAGAGCCACTCAGGATAGACTACTTCGATGGCTGCTCCGTTCTCTATCAACTTTCCACCCCCTTTTCCATCGCTTGGGCCCTTTCAGTGGAGGCACCCCTTAACTTTTGGCGAACAGACTTGTGGTGAAGGTCAAAATTGAGGCAGTGGGTGGCGACCTTAGGGTTAATGCCCTCGAGGTCTGCATGTGACCATGCAAAAATGTTCATGTTGAGCCTCAAAAAGTCTATTAGCCGGCAGACCAAATCTCTAGAAAAAGAAGAACCAATGTACACCCTTCTGTCTGGATACCCCTCGTCTAAGACCACTGGCATGAGTTCCGCGACTGGTTCTCCTCTTTCTATGGTGACATCATCCCTTGGGTCAAGGAATTCCACTTGAAGGGCCTCTTGTGGCTTCCTCGTCTTCATGGAGGAGACGTAGCACTCCCTTGTAGCTACTTGATCTCCTCGCACCTCTCCGACTCCGTTCAAGGTTGGAAAATGGAGGATGAGATAGTAGGTGGAGGGGACAGCTCTTAGGGTGTTGAGAGCTAGTCGCCCCAGGATAATGTTGTATGTTGAAGGGAAATCTATCATCAGGAAGTTGACCATGATCGTGAAGCTTCGGGGTGTCACTTTGGCAATGACAGGTAAGATGATGGACCATAAGGGATACACCTTCTCTCCTAAGAACCCAATGAGGGGCGACCTGAGGGACTAAAATGTTTCTCTGCCCAAATTAAGCTTGTCACAAGCCTCCATAAACAAGATATCCGCAGAGCTACAGCTATCCACGAGAATCCTTCACACCTGGAAGTTGGCGACGGTCATAGTGAGCACCAGAGGGTTGTCATGGGGGTGTTGGATTCCTTTTAAATCCTTGTTTGAGAAGGATATAACCTCATTGTTTCCATTCTTGGATGCCTTAGATGGGCACAATTCGTCGGGGTGCCTAGCTTTCCTGGCATGAACCTTCATAGCGGAGAGGAATTCTCCTCCTCTGCAAGCCCTCCGGAGATGGTGTGAATTTCTCTGATGGGTTGTTGGTATTCCTGATTACGACGTGGTGTTGGTGCTTGTCCTGTACCAACGACATATTGGCGTAGGGGACCCCATTGGATGAGCTCATCAATCTATCTTTTGAGGTCATAACAATCGTCAGTGTCATGGGCATGGTCGCGATGAAAGCAACAATATTTGTTTGGGTTTCTGTGATATACGGGGGACTTCATTCTCCCAGGCCACTTTATTGTGGGGTTTTCCTGGATCTATAATAGGATGTGCTCAACAGCGGCATTGAGGGGAGTGACGACCTGTCAATCTCTCTAAGGAGCAGGATCGAACCGGTCTTTGGTAGGTACTCTCTCTGTCCTGCTACGTTTGTTATTACTCTCCTTCTTGTCGTCCCTTTCTCTTTCTTTTCTTTTCTACCTAATTCTGGAGGACTCACCTCGTCTGGCCCTTATAATGCCCTCAACATTCATGTATTTCTGAGCCTTCGCTAACAGCTCTGGTATGTTATTTAGTGGACGTTTCATCATTGAGAAGAGAAAGCTTGATTATCGGAGGCCTCCTGGGAAGGCGGTCATGCTGACCTTATCATCGGGCTCTTTAACCTAAAGGACCTCCTTGTTAAAACAAGTATGGTAGCTCCTCAGGCTCTCGTCTCGATCCTACTTTATGCTGAGTAGGTGGGTGGGTGGCTTCTGGTGGTGGCATCCTCCAATGAAGTGTGACACAAAGGATCTGCTCAGCTCAGTAAATGAGCCAATGGAGAGGCTGGGGAGAGCTTGGTGAACCATTGCCGAGCAAATCCCTTCAAGATGGTTGGGAACGCTCTGCATATGATTTTGTAGGGGATATTGTGCAGCTGCATCAAGGTCTTAAAAGTTTTGAAGTGGTCCAGTGGGTCCTTCGTACCTTCAAAAGTTTCGACAGATGGCATCCTGAACTTCTGAGGAAGTAGGTAGTTCGCCACATTAGGTTTGAAGGGTGTATCAGTTCAACTTACGAGGTAGTCCACTATCTCCGGTCCCTATGCCTTCATTCCATTGAAGACGTTACCCAATTGATTTTGCACCTCCTTAATTTTTTCGTCCTAGTAATTAAGAAGAAGTCCTCTGAAATTATCATGAAAATAGATTTCATACTCCATGCTTTGGTTTTCAGCCTCATCCTCTTGGAAAGGAGGTCTCCACCATAGGGAGCAAGAGTAGGAGCAGTGGCTGGAGGAGGAGGTCCCTCTTGGTGGGTCCCCCTATGTGGGGCACCCAAGAGAACTCCTAAAGGTGGGGAGCTCCTTGATGACCAGGGAGTAGAACTCCCCTGACTTGAGATCTAGGTTACACTCTTCCTTGTTGTCTGAGCATCAATTGTAGAATCTATTGGTTATGGGCTATAAGCTGTTGCATTGTGTCCAACATCTGCAATGCGTTTAGGACGGGAATGGCAGGTGGTGGAGCAACCTCCTCCTCTCATGGTGGAATGTCTTCAGGCTGATTCATGGATCTCGGTGGTGATCGTCTTTGATTCAGCAAAGAAAGTGTGTATGTAAGAATTTTGTCATTCCCACAGACGGCGTCAAACTGATGATGCACAAATTGATTTGCCTACCACCTACCAATTAAGCCATATAAAATACAGTAAAGTAGAAAGAGAGAGAAGACCAAGTTTATAGTGGTTCGATCAAGATGACATACGTCCACTTGGAATGGCAAGAGTCGCCGAAATTTTATTAACTCATATGTAGTGGGAGTGCAGAAGGTTCCAAGCTTTGAGAGAGGAGGAGAGAATTCTCTCAAATGAATCTGATGCCCCCTAAGTGTTGGTGGGCCTTACAATTTATAATCGCTCAGTATAGTAATTAAATAGCTAGTCTGGCAGTCATAACAGATTGAGGTGACTTTATGGTAATTAAGTAGTTGATCCAACGGAGGCGCACCTCTTCTCAACAGGCAAGGCAGTTATGGTGCTTGAGATTCAGTTTCCAAGGCGACGAGGATGAGGCTCCTAAATGCTCCCTTGGTAACATAGCTCCCTGATGAGCTTGTCCGGGCTAACCATATTGAGCTAAACTTGGTGGATCTCTTGAAGTTAGGCCCTTTAACTCGGACTAGACTTATAACATGAGTTGGGCCCTTTGGGCTTGGCCCATCAAAAGTAATATATTATATTTTAGGGTTAATAGCACTTTTAGTCCTTCAAGGATGTATATTTTGTCAATTTGATCCTCATCGATCAATTTTATCAATTTGGTCACAAAAGTATTTAGTTATTATTTAAATGATCCATACATAAACAATCTGTTTAGTTTTTGACAGAAATGATCACGTGTTGAATGACATATGGTCACTTCTATCAAAAAGCTTAATGGACAGTTTGGTTAGTGACCATTTAAAGTTTAAACAAGAATTCAATATTTTAGGAACAAAATCCATATATTATGGAATAAACTGACAAAATGCGCACATTTTAGACATCAAAAATGCTATTAAGTCTATATTTTATCTATATTGACCTAATTAATTCTTAATTATAATAAGCATTTATTAGAATATTGATAAATATTTTTATATTATTTAATGAATTATAAGTTGAAACCAAATCAAATGATTTTGAAATGAATTATTTTTATCTTTTTTTCTTATAATTAGAATAAAAAATCGTTGAGAGCAGACAAAATATTTTGAATACTATATCATAATACGAATAATAAAAATATAATTTTAATAAACTTGAAATGATATTTAATTTAGATACATATATACATAATATTTTTTATTAATATTTTGTATATAAAATTATTCACGTGCAACACACGTGGTGTATTGCTAATAAATGAAAAAAAGTCAACTAGATAAGGGTGTCCATGGGCTGGGTTACCCACGAGTCTAGTTACCCCACCCGAAAAAGATAGATATGAAACCCGATAGGTCCGATAGTTGGCTCGCTCAAGCTCAAACCCAATATCCTTAAAAAGAGGGCTTAGATTTGTCCCTAAACCCATTACCCAGCTCGAGGCTAGGCCCAATAGCTCGCCCGAAAAAACCATTAAAACCCAAGCCAAGTGTTTGTCTACTCTTCCTTTAAAATAAGTCTCCCAATGTTAGAATCTAAAGTTTTAAAAATTTATATATTATAAATAATGTATTACTTTCTTTTCCATGTATTAAGTATACAATTTTTAAAATTTAGAGTAATACAAATAATAGTTAAGTAAGTAAATGTCAACTCAGTTGGGATGTATTCATTCTATTGGATGTAGTTCATCCCCTAATCAAAAATAAAATTATTTATTATTTTATTTTTATCTATTTTAACACTACTTTTGATTTAAAAATATAATTTACATAAATATTAAGTTACAAAAATATTCATTATTTTTAAATAAAGTTGTATATAAAAAAAACCCGTGAGCATACCCACTTAGCAAGCTCACCCAATAAGCTTACAAGTTGGGTTGCAGGTATTCTACCTGATGATACCTCAAGATAAATCCCAAACGCCAGCTCAGAAGGTCAGCTCAGCCCAGGAGGTCAGACTAGACGAATAGAACTCGGAAGAGTAAGAGCTGGAAGTCCCTTCGAGATAAGCAAGGGCAATAACAACCAAGACAACAACTGGAAGAACACGCGAGGTTCCTAAAAGCGTTAGGAAGCAATAATCACGGCACATAATCTCAACCTAACCAAGATCTTCTCCTATAATCAAGGAGAACCTCACAAAATAAGGGCAAGAATCTCGGTTAAGATCCCACTGAATAGGGAACAGCCCTATAAATACTATGTAACGCCCCCAAGGAACGAGAGGAACCCTAGAGGCAAAAACTAGCCATTGTACTTTTACAATCCTCATTATTGAAAGACAAGGAGCAAGAGAGAGTGGATTAGCCGAGCTCCCGAGCTGGTGAACCATTATATTCCTACTGTGTTAATTCCCCAACTCCCCAACAATTCTCAGTATCCTTCACTTGAGTCTAGTAGCTCAGATCCCAACAATTCCAATATTGTTTATTTCATTTACTCGTCATCACAAATTTGCATCACGTTGAAATACACTATCAGTTTGGCGCCGTCTGTAGGAACGACTGTTCCTGTTACAAATAAAACTAATTTTTCAGTGACTGATGGTATCAACGCCAAATATGAGCCGAAGTCAAACCAATCCTCTACGGATGCAAGATTAACAGGAAGCCGCAAATACCAGGCAACCCGAAAATGCTCAAGAAGCATATCCCCCCATGGGGGGCCTTCCCATAAATAATGAGATAGAGGCCCTTCGTCTTGTCAATGAAGTCTGATAAAACAGAACGAAGAACTCTTAAAGCTCCTACAACGCCCACCGAAGGCACGACCGACCCAAGGAGGCCAGAATAACCCACCACTAAGAGAGCAACTGCATCTCGACCCCCTCAGAGAAGTTAATGAAGTGGGAGAGAATAGTCAGACCTTCGGGCAAGAACCTCGCCTACCTCCTAGGAATGGACACAACGAGGAAGTGCAAAGTCAGTACAAGGAAGGGGAAAGGAGCGACTTCTTCCCTTATCAACAGGAGAGAAGAGAACACCACTGGGAGCAACGTTTTAAAGACATCCAGCAAGAGCTCAACCAGATGAAGGAGGCAGTGAAGAGCAAGGCCCTAGTCACAATGGATGTCTTAGTGCAGCAAACCAAATCCCCATTCACTGCTAGGGTGCTGCATTTCCCTCTCCCACCTAAATTCAGAATGTCGTAGATTGATGTTTTCGATGGGATAAAAAATCTCGTGGACCACCTCAACACCTACAAAAACCAAATGGAGTTGCATGGATATCAAGATCCAGTGAGATGCAGGGTCTTTGCTATCACCCTGAAGGGCTCAGCCTTAGCATAGTTCAACAAACTCCCCCCAGCCTCGATTTTCTCTTTTAAAGAGCTGTCAATCTCGTTTGTGTCCCACTTCATTGAAGCTCGGACCTATAGAAAACTGAGCTACCATTTGTTAAACATGAAACATGGACCTTATGAGAACCTACGGTCTTATGTCCAATGGTTCAACTTAGAATCCTTGAAGGTGGATGTCTCAGACCAAAAATTTGCTATTATAGCCTTCATAACAGGTCTGGGGGTTCAATCAAAAGACCTGATGTTTTCTATCTCAAAGAACCCCCCCAGGCTAATATGACGGAGGTGCTCGCCAAAGTAGAAAAGTACATAAATGGTGAGGAAGCGCTCCTCTCCAAGGTCGGGAGCTCTTCGTCGAGAAAGTAGAAAGGGAAGGAAGAAAAGAAGAGAGAACGAAGTCCTAGAAAGGAAAGAGAACGAGGCAGGTCTCCAAGAAGAGACAGAGAGCGTTCCCCGAAGATAAGGGAAAATGTCAGGGATCGCCTCGGCCCTCCACAACTAGAGCTACAACCGAGGTATACCCTAGCAGCTCACCTCCCTGACTGCTACAGTGTCTCAGATACTGTATGAGGTGCACAATGAGAAGTTCTTAAGGTGGCCACCTCGGATGAAAAGCAGACCCAACAAAAAGGGATCCTACGAAGTATTGTGACTTCCACAGAGACCATGGTCATCACACCGACGACTGTATCCAATTGAAAAGGAAAATAAAATTTCTAATTTGACGAGGGCAGCTGCGACGCTATATGGCCAATGATAACCAAAATTGAGCTCTCCCACCCCCACCCCTTCAGCGTCAAGCACCAAAGCCACACCAGTAACCTATGGGGGAGATTAGAGTGATATCTGGAGGATTTTCCGGAGGAGGAGGATCCAACTCCACTAGAAAGGCCCAGTTGCGAAAAATCAGAGCCACAGAAGCTCCTGAAGTATATACTGTGTATAAATCTCCACGCTTAGATACGACTATCACTTTCTCAGATTCAGATCTGGAGGGCTGCCATCATCCTCACGACGACCCTTTGGTGGTAAGAGCTGTGGTGGCCAATAGGACTATCCATCATGTTTTGATTGACAATGACAGCTTGGCAAACATCATTTTTGCTTTTGCTTTCGACAAAAATGGATATAGGAAGGGAAAAGCTTGAACCAATAAGTGCCCACCTATTAGGATTCTCAAGTGAAATGGTGCTGCCCTTGGGGTCAATCCAACTCATCTTGACCTTAGGTGACCCACCCTGTAAGACTACTACAACTGTGAAATTCCTAGTGGTTGACGCACCTTCAGCATACAATATGCTCCTTGGAAGACCCTCGCTCAATTCTATAAGGGCTATTCCCTCTGCCTACCACCTTGTAGTGAAGTTTCTAACAAAAAATAGAGTTAAAGTGGTCCGAGGAGACCAGCGCGTAGCACGGGAATGCTACATGGCATCCATGAGAAATAAGGAGGTTGAGAGCATCCAATTGGATGAGCTTGACATGAGGGATGAACTCGAGACCAGGCTAACACAATCAGAAGAGGTGGAACCTGTTCAAATCGATGAGGAGCCAGAGCATCTTGTTTACGTTGGATCCATGCTGAGCAACGAGATCAAGGATCTCCTCATCCAATTCCTAAAAAGGAACAAGGAAGTTTTTGCATGGAAGTAAGAGGACATGAAAGGGATTGATCCCTCTGTCATCACTCACAAGCTCAGCGTGAATTCAACCTGTAAACCCATTAAGCAGAAGATGAGAAGCTTCACCCTGGAGCATCAGAAAGCCATCAACGAAGAGGTCAGCAAGCTCCTTCACACAAAAGCCATTTGAGAAGTGGATTACCCAATCTGGCTAGCCAATGTAGTCCTAGTCCAAGAAGACAAACGATAAATGGCGTCTTTGTATTGACTTTACAGACGTTAACCGTGCTTGCTTGAAAGATAGTTTTCCTTTACCCCGGATAGATTTGATTGTAGATGCCACTGGGGGAGATGAGCTCCTCAGCTTCATGGATGCCTTCTCGGGGTACAATCAGATCGGGATGGATCCCAGTGACCAAGAGAAAATCTCGTTCATAACCAAGTAAGGGACGTACTGCTATCAAGTGATGCCTTACGGGTTAAAAAATACAGGAGCCACTTACCAGCACCTGGTGAATAAGATGTTTCAAAAACAGATTGGGACCTCTATGGAGGTCTATATTGACGACATGCTAGTCAAGTCACTGAAGGCAGAGCTCCACATTTGGCACCTAGCAGAGTCATTTCAGGTCCTGAGAGAATACAAGATGAAGCTTAACCCTACTAAGTGTGCCTTTGGGGTGTCAGCAAGAAAATTTTTGGGATTCATAGTTAATAGGAGAGGGATAGAGGCTAACCCAGAGAAGGTAAAAGTAGTGTTGGATATGCAGCCTCCCTCTAACACGAGGGGAATACAGTGTTTAACCGGGAGAATAGCTACCCTAAGTCGTTTCGTTTCCAGATCAAGCAACAAGTGTCAGCTCTTCTTTCAAGTCT
This sequence comes from Ilex paraguariensis, assembly GCA_963454935.2. Taxonomy (NCBI): domain Eukaryota; kingdom Viridiplantae; phylum Streptophyta; class Magnoliopsida; order Aquifoliales; family Aquifoliaceae; genus Ilex; species Ilex paraguariensis. Next base: position 520,983 of record CAUOFW020001613.1, read on the forward strand.
TAAAGAAAGCTTTTCAATGGGATGCTCGGTGTGAAGAAGCCTTCAAAGCATTGAAAGAATACTTGAGCTCCCCAGCTGTCTTGGTAAATCCGTTAGAAGGAGAAGTACTTACCCTTTACCAGGCTATCTCAGAGTTCTCAACCAGCGCAGCGCTAGTAAGGGAGAAGGATAGAGCTCAACAACCAGTTTACTACTGCAGTCGAGCTCTAAGGGGGGCAAAAGAAAGGTATCCTAAAATGGAAAAACTCATTTTAGCCTTAGTGACAACTGCCATGAGACTAAGACCCTACTTCCAAGCTCATACTATCGAAGTGCCAACAGATCAACTTATGAAGTAGGTGCTGCACAAGCCAAAATCATCAGGGAGACTGGTTAAATGGAGCCGTTGAATTTAGCGAGTTTAACATCAAATACAAGCCAAGGACAGCCATTAAGGGGCAGATATTGACAAATTACATTGCAGAATTCACAACTAGGATACCTGTAGAGACAGGGCAGTTAGTACCTAACCTCCCCACGTGGAAACCTTCAGTAGATGGAGCTGTCAATGCTTAGGGCAGTGGAGATTGTTTGATTCTGACCTCCCCCGATGAGATAGATGTTGAATACGCACTGAGATTTGGATTCAAAGCTTCAAATAACGAAGCCAAGTATGAGGCAGGCATAGTAGGGCTCAGTTTAGCTCATTCAATGGAAGCCGAGCAATTGGAGATCCGGAGTGACTCAGAACTTCGTAGTGAAATAGATAGAGGGTGCTTACAAGACAAAGGGTGAGAAGATGGTCATTTATCTTAGGAAGGTGCAAGAATTGATCAAGAAATTTGTGCTAGTAAAGATCAGATATGTCCCTAGAACTGAAAATTCGAGAGCAGACGTTTTGGCAAAGTTGGCAACAGCTTCTCAAGAAAATCAGGATAGGTTGATCCCCGTGGAGCATCTGGCGGAACCATTTGTATGTATTGAGAACGAAGAATTTTTTCCTGTGCAGAGTCCATCAAGCTAGATGGACCCCATCGTGGAGTATCTCCAAAATGGGACCTTACCGGAAGACAACAAGGAAGCAGCAAAGCTGAGAACTAGGCCAGCTAGATTTTCCATTTTGCAGGAAAACTTGTACAAACGAGGTTTTTTAGCGCCACTCCTCAAATGTGTGGGGAACGAGGACGCTGATTATATACTCAGAGAAATTCACAAAGGAATCTGTGGCAATCACATCGGAGCTGGGGCTTTGGCAGGAAAGACATTAAGGCAGGGGTATTACTGGCCCACTTTGCTCAAGGATTCAACAGACCTGGTCAGAAAATACAAGACTTGCCAGATGCATTCCAACATCCCTCACTGTCCACCAGAGTTCCTGACCTCAGTGATAAGCCATTGGTCGTTCCGACAGTGGGGTCTAAATATACTAGGGCCTCTTCCCACTGGTGTGGGACAATGCTAGTTCGCCATTGTAGAAGCGGATTACTTTACCAAGTGGGCAGAGGTAGAGCCCTTAGCGGCCATTACAGAACAAAAAGTTTAGAATTTTACTTGGAAATCCATAATCTATCGATTTGGGATCCCCAGAGCAATTGTGTCAGATAATGGGAAGCAGTTCGACAACCCAAAGTTCAAAAAATTTTGTGCCGAGCTCGGAATAAAGAATTATTTTTCTGCCCCAGCTCATCTCCAGTCTAATGGACAAGCAAAAGTCACGATCAGGACTATAAAGTCCGCCCTAAAGACCAAGCTGGACAATCTGAAGGGTAAATGGGTGGACCTCCAAGAAGTACTATGGGCTTATAGGACAACCACTAGGTCAGCAACACAAGAGACTTCATTTGCTTTGGCTTTTAGTTCTAAGGCAATGGCGCCTGTGGAAGTTGGGCTCCCTTCACTTAGAACAGAATTAGCAAACGAGAAAAACAATGATAATTCCCTTCTACTAAGTTTGGATCTGTTGGAAGAAAAGAGGGAGGCAGCACTGAACAACATAAAGAGTTACCAAAGGAAGGCAGCTAGGTACTACAATAGGAAGGTCAAGCATAGGAGTTTCAAGGTTGGAGATCTGGTGCTGAGGAAACTTCTACTGGCAAGAAAGAATTTCACTCATGGGAAACTGGGGTCTAACTGGGAAGGTCCATACATAGTCTCTCGCGTGATTAAACCAGAAAATTATGAGTTACAAACGAAAGAAGGGAAAGTCTTGCCCCATTCATGGAATGCAGAACATCTTAGAAAATCTTTTCAGTAAGTTTGTCTTATATTATGAACCATTGTTTAAAATATATATATATATATAGCAAGTCTGTGATTCATTTATCCTTATGAGCACGTAAAAAAAAAGAGCCCTAGAACTCACGATGAATTCATCAATTCATCAATTCATAAAAAAAAGTCCTAGAGCTCAGTATGAATTCATTAGTTCATAAAAAGAGTCCTGGAGGTCAGTATGCATTCACTAGTTCATAAAAAGAGCCTTAGAGCTCACGATGAACTCACTAGTTCATAAAAAGAGTCCTGGAGCTTAGTATGAACTCACTAGTTCATGAAAAGAGCCCTGGAACTCAGTATGAACTCATTAGTTCATAAAAAGAGCCCTGGAGCTCAGTATGAACTCACTAGTTCATAAAAAGAGCCTTAGAGCTCACAATAAATTCGTCAGTTTATAAAAAGAGCCTTAGAGCTCACGATGAACTCTCTAGTTCATAAAAAGAGCCCTAGAGCTCAGTATGAACTCACTAGTTCATAAAAAGAGCCTTAGAGCTCATGATGAACTCATTAGTTCATAAAAAGAGTCTTAGAGCTCACGATGAACTCATTAGTTCATAAAATGAGTCTTAGAGCTCACGAAGAACTCATCAGTTCATAAAAAAAGCCTTAGAGCTCACGAAGAACTCATTAGTTCATAAAAAGAGCTTTAGAGCTCACGATGAACTCATCCGTTCATGGTAAGAACCTTAGGGTTCTCGATGAATTCATCAAAAGAGTCACGGAACTTAGAAACATCATAGATTACAAAACAAAAAACTTCTTCAAATCACAAATCGTTCACGATGTGCAGCAAATATGAGAAAGTTGAGATTTTCAGAACACCAGCAATTACAAGGAATCAATCAGAGCAAAATTCCTAGTCGTCTCTCCAACTCAGTTATCCTGTCCTTCAGACGAAGGTTCTCCTCTTTCAGCTCATCCTTTTCCTCCTCAACTGATGACAGAAGATCCATCAATTTTTGCCCAACAGCGGAGAACAGAACTTCCCCTAGGCCAAAGTCTGAGGTAAGGGAGGAAGAACCATCCCTCTTGCGCCTCTTCGAAGGAGCTCTAGTGTCTTCGCTCTTATCAGATTTCAAAGAAAAAGAGTCGGGTTCAGGAAAAAAAGAAAAGTCTCGCTCAGCCGCAGCAGCACTAAACAAGCATAGATTGTCTGATGTCATGAGCTCAAAAAAGGACATGGGCTCAGCTTGGGTCATTAGTTCTGTCCTCATCAATTCAAGCAAGTTCAGGTCAAGAACACCTGTACACAAAAAAAAAAATAAGATAAACAAATAGCATCATAAAAATTTGATCCCAAGAGAGGGACCCTTGTCACTCTCACCTGGGTAAAAATAGCTCTTCCAAGATCGAGGGACTCTACACTCCCTAGTGCCCACCTCGGAAGACCTCCACAAGTCACTTGAAGCAAAGAAGAAGTGTTGGGCCCATCCCGAAGGAGGAAAAGGGAGATCAAACACTAAACGATGTAGCCTGAAGTCTCTCCACCGAAAGCGGACGAAGCATGGAACTTCATCCTCCTCAATGTCAAAATAGTAAAGAAATTCTGCAACTGTGGAAAACTCGTCATTACCCCGCAGACGCCAGAAGAGGAAGAAACTGGTCATGACAACCCATCCCATGGGTGAAAGACGAGAGGGACACAAGCTGATATAGGCCAGAATAAATTCAATAGAAGGATGAATGAGAAGGTGCAAACCTAACTCCAAAGCTGCTTCAAAGAAGCACGTTTCTCCAGGAGAAAGGTAATTACAGGGTTCATCGGAGCTTGAAGCACGTAGAGGTAACTCCAAATCAAGAAAGAATTCTTCCTTATCTTCTCTAAATCAGAGGACGTCACCACTGAGGGAACGAAGTAGCGAGTATGCCACATCCACTCAAACCCAAAGGAGGTTCGCTCTTGAAACAGAGTAAAAAAAGGGGCAGACATAATGGATTCAAGCAAAAAAGAGAAGAGAATGAATTAGAAGGCGTTAAGCCCTCAAGAATAACGAAGGGATACCCGGAGGGAAGTGATAGCCAGTACTTATAAAAATCCTTTGGGATCCCAGATTTTTAGGAAGTTGTTAATTACACGAAACCTTAAGTCAGTGGGACTCTAGGTTTCCAAATTAAGGAAGCAGGAACCTTTTCGGTAGGAAGGATATGCATTGAAATCAGACATCAACAACACCCCCGGATAAAACAAGCAGACCTCCAAAGAGGGATCTAGAACATTAAAGAAAGGTCAAAACAGACCCTTGCAATTCAGGAGTTCAGCGAGCCTGAGGTGAGGAATTCAATGCACATAAGCAGCTGCATCTAGGCATGTTCTTCCAGGTTGTCACCTTGCCAATGGTACCTGACAGCCCTGAAGCTCAGAGCATCGGCACAAGAGGACAGAGTATGATAGTATGCTCTCCACCTCGCTTAATCAGAACGGCTGAACTCACAAAACAGAGAAGAGAACCTGACCAATGACTACACGTGCACATATCCCCTAAGGCTTGCCAAAGGGACCCCTCAAACCGAGTCGGTGGTTATTTAGCCCTGACAACAAGTCAACACCTAGCCAGTCTGCTGCGCATGGAAAGGATGAACCCTCACCATGGGATAAAGGGGAAAAGTTTACTTCTTTCCAACATGGTAAATCCTGACCTTTAGATCTGCCACACCAAAGCAACAGTTTGACTTAGGATCCTGTTTGTCTATCAAGGTCAGCTATGCAAGTCAGCAAATGAGAGCTCCTTAAGGGTAAGACTTTAGGTACTCCTTGTCCTATATTTCAAACAGCTAAAAACTAGACCCCTACTGTGTATGCAAAACTGGTCATGCAAATCTCCTATCCATTTGCTGAGAAAAGGAAAGGGTTGAGAAGATTATACCATGCAGTAGAAGTTACATAGTTACAGTCTGGTTTAAAATTGTCACAACCATGAGTTGATAAGTTTAAAAAACTGGCTTCGTATCCTAAATCTTTGAGGATGAAGTAAGGCCAGAGCTCTGGTGGTCAGTTGCTGGAGTTCGGATAGAAGCAGGATGAGGAGCTGGAAGCTCAACTAGGCACATCAGCAGTTATTCTTAACATTTTTACTTCAAGGAGATCTGAATGACCCCCTGAAGCAAAGGTGGAAGAGTTGAGGAATATCATATTCGATAAATGATAAAATAAAGCAACAAGTTAGAAAGGAAAGGGAAAGAAGAGTCATAAGTTGTAAATTAAACACAAAATGTTACAATTCTGACATTTTCGTTTCAAATTCCGTTTCAAAATGTTACAATTCTAAGATAATTAGCCCAAAGCTACATAAAAAAAAAAAAAACTTGCTCTGCATCCTAAGTTTCTGATGGGGGAATAAGGCCAGAGCCCTGTTGGTCAGTTACCGGAGTTGGGGCAGAAGCAAGCTCAGAAGCTGAGCTCTGTTGGTCAGTTACCGGAGCTGGGGCAGAAGCAGGCTTAGAAGCTGAAAGCTCAGTAGAAGTGATAGGCAAATCAACAGAGTTTGGGGAAAGTCCAATAAGGAGAGCTTCTAAATGTGGGGCCTCTGCAGAAGGTGGGAGAACTGAAGCCTCAGTGGCAAGGCCAATAAAGGAGGGGAACCCGACAGTAGAGATGTCTGAAGAGGCCAAGGGCTCTCCTTCACCTTCTGCTTCAGCCACCTCTGTGTCTTCAGTGCTGAGAACATCAAAGTCAAAATTCATGCCAGCGTAGGCCTCCTCAGCTTTTCCTTGGAAAGCAAGCCACCTAGAGACCCATTTGGTTGCAACATCATCCCGCAGCTTGGTAATGTCTTTATCCTTTGCATATATAGCAGCATTCAGCTCTTCAAAAGTACTATAAAGGGCGTCATTAGCATCAGATAAGGCAACAAAATCTCTGGTTAAACTTGCAAAAGAGCTCTGAGCAGCAGAAGCCTCCTGGCTAGCCTTGGCCCAAGCTTCCCTAGCCTTTCTCTCCCCCTCCTCAGCTTTGGCCTTCATAACTTCTAAGCCCTCAATGGTGGAAGCCTGTTTTCCTACTTTTTCTTGAAGCTCCTGTAGTTGAGCTCGCAGATCATCATTTTTAATAGCCAACTCGACAACCTTAACTTCATAAGCCCTCACCATTTTAGCAGAATTCTCCGCAGACAGGACCTTGTTCATCAAGCTCTTGGCATGGATAGCAGACTTGGGGACAAGAGGAAAATAGACAAAAGTTAGGAAAGTTCAAAAAGAAAGAGGTGGTCATAAATGTGAGCTAGAACTTACCGCAGTTAATCCGTGAAGAACAAAGCTTATTGAATCCTCAAGAGACAGTGAAAAGGCCCTTTTTATATCAACATTGGGAAGAATAGAGAAGAGGGCCCCTACAGCAAGGTCGGGGTTATCAAGAAAGGAGCCATCGCTTTTACCTACCTTGAGGAGCTCCTCCTTCACAGCCTTGGAACCCTCAGGAAGGGAACGATTGACGGGCGCAGCAGGCGGATTAAGAGAGGCCAAGATTTGAGAAGTCGTCTCCACAACTCTCTCGACCTTAGAAACAGAGGGGGTTGTCTGTCCTGACGCAGCAGCGCTTGGAGTAGTAGGAAAAATACCTTGGAAACAGAAGTCTGGGATAGCTGGAGCAGAGGGAGTGACTGACATGCCTGTCCTTGGCACCTTGGCAGGAGTGGAGCCATCGGCAGAGCTGGGTCTTGACTTGTGTTTGGCGCTGCTCTTACTGCTGCTCTTGTTGCTGCCCTTGATATTCTTCATTTGGGAAAGTTTAGCCCTAGGTTTAGCAGCAGTGGGCTCCATTGATGATGAACCTACGGCACTTAAGAATAGCTAAGCCTCACCCTTGGACTGAGAAAAGAGGAGAGAGGGTACAAAGAAAAAGTGTTACCTAATATATCTTCGACAGAAAGCGGGATGGGGCCAGCAACGGAAAGTGGAAGGGGAGCTTCAACCCTCACCTCAGAAAGGCAGAACTCGTGTTCTACGAGAGCCCAAGGTTGGATGAGCTCAGAATATTTCTCTGGTTTGCACTTTTCTAATTTTCGCAATACTTGCTCCTCTTCAGCACTGAGCTCGGGTCGAATACCTAGAAAACCAAGGAAAACAAGAAGTTAGTTAACAAAGTAGCCAAACTTGGAGTAAATACGGTCTGGGTAGAAACATACCCAAATTATCAGGGGCAGACCACTCTGTAGGGATGGGGAGGGTATCAGTTTTATCCTCTGAGTTGAACTCCCACTGTGTACCGCCTATAAAGAAAAATCGTTTCTTTCTGCCCTTATGGGAGCTTGGGAGGTCAGAGATGACCTGTTTGGCCTTAGTCCTCTTGAAAATATATAGAAAGCCGTCGGAGGAGGTCTGCTTGACATTAAACAGCTCCATAAGTAAAGAAACAGTAGGGACCCCAAGCTTATGGTCCTTAAAGAAGACTCGTAAACCCACAAAAACACCCCAGAAGTTGATGAAGAGCTGGCCAGGGTAGACATTGAAGTGTTGAAGAACAGCTTTGATAAAAGGATGAGGGGAAAACGAAGTCCGTTATCAAAAGCTGCCAAGAAGAAACAGACCTTCTTATGGACATGGTGAACATATGTGGTGTACTCATCAGGACTCTAGGGCTAAACCCTTGGGGGAAAACGAAAGCGAGCACTGAAAACCTTCAAGTCAATAGGGGTAAGTCCACTAGAACCTACAAGTTCAGCATTTCTAAAGGCAGTCCCTACGCCTGAACCAATGACTCCCACACCACTCACCTTGCCCTTACCCTTGTCAGCACTAGGGGGTACACGAGAGGAAGATGAGGGGAGTTCCTTGGAGTCCACCTCGGTATTAACAGCCTCAACACCGAGGAAGTTGTCAATCTCATCACCTACATCCCCTAAATCAGAATCTCTCTCAGCAGACCTGTCGCCTAGGAGGGAAACAGAGGAGGGAGGTACTCCAGAGGAGATAGACATGACTGGCAAAGAGAAAGGCAAGTTGAAAGAATTATAAAAATGAGGAATACTAACTAAACATCCCCTGATAATCCTAGGGTCAGCACTGTACCTCCTGACGGTAGGAATTCGCACAGTGGAGTTCCAATCCACAAAGCGAGGAAGAGCAGATAAGCAACGATCACGATTTCAAAAGAAAAAGAACCAAAAAAACCCAAAAAAATAATGGCCACCTCAAAGTTGAGGGATCCAGAGTGAGGAAAGGCAAGAGAAAGATAAAGGGGCAGAAGGAAGCGTACCTAGACAGGGAAGAGAGGAACAAACAGCAGCCAAAGAACAAAATTGGAGGAGAGGAACAAAGCAGGACTTCGAGTCGAACCCAGAAAACACAGTCTAGAACAGAAAATAAGGGAATCGCATGGAGGAAAGCCCAGAAATCACAAAGAGAAAGGGCCGGAGACGAAGGTGAATAGCGTAGAAGATGAACGGTGTTTTTGTACGTTTTTTTTAGCCGTTTTGAGCATTTAAGGCTTGAAAGACTTGGGATGAGGCGTGCGCGGGAACCAAGGGAGCCATGATTACTGTTACCTTCAACAAGTCCCTCCCACGTGCATCTCACATGAAGGCTAAGGTCAGCTAGGCACAGGTCTAGTCCAAGGCAAAAGCAGCTCAGCCTATGCCCAAGCTCGCTTGGACCAAAAGCTGGGGAGGCAACTGATGATACCTCAAGATAAATCATAAACGCCAGCTCAGAAGGTCAGCTCAGCCCAGGAGATCAGACTAGACAAACAGAACTCAGAAAAGTAAGAGTTGGAGGTCCCTTCAAGATAAGCAAGGGCAATAACAACCAAGGCAATAGCTGGAAGATCACGAGAGGTTCCTAAAAATATTAGGAAGCAATAATCAAGGCACCTAATGTCAACTAACTAAGATATTCTCCTATAATCAAGGAGAACCCCACGAAATAAGGGCAAGAATCTCGACTAAGATCTCACTGAATAGGAAACAGCCCTATAAATACTATGTAACGCCCCCAAGGAACGAAAGGAACCCTAGAGACAAAAACTAGTCATTGTACTTTTGCAATCATCATTATTGAAAGACAAGGAGCAAGAGTCTCCATTAAAGAGTGGATTAGTCGAGCTCCCGAGTTGATGAACTACTATATTTCTACTATGTTAATTCTCCAACTCCCCGACAATTCTCAGTATCATTCACTTGAGTCTAGTAGCTCAGATCCCAACAATTCCAATATTATTTATTTCATTTACTCGTCATCACAAATTCGCATCACGTTGAAATACACCATCACTACCCATACTCGATATCTAATCTGACATGTCTGATAACTCACTTAAATAAGAATTTTGAACTACTTCAGGTTCAACCCGAAAAAAATTGAACTACATAACTTAAACTAAACAAAAAATTGAGTGAAAGGATTCGAGCCTCTAATGTTGTGTGAGAGAGAACAATAATAAAGTGGATAAGAATTTATGCACGCCCGTGCACAACAATAAAAAAATCCTTAGGTCCCATTTTGCCGCCTGTTTCATTTCCAGAAGAAAGGGGTGATTGACATCTGACAAGAAGTAATACAGACGAATAATATTTTTTAAAGTTCATATTACTTTTATTCTCAAAAATATTAGAATTTTGTCAATTAAATTATCATTATATTAATTTTATTAATTCAATCTTTAAAATATTTATTTTGTGTTTAAATAATTCTTAATCAAATAATCTATTAATTTTTCTGCATTAAGTAATCATGTGTCTTTTTTGAAGACATAATCATGTGATCCAACACGTAATTACTTCTATAAAAAATTTGATGAATCATTTGTGTAAAGATCATCGAAACAAGAATAAAATATTTTATAATTAAAAAAATTGATATATTAAAAATTACAAATACTATTAACTCATAAGGACGCAGCAACTTTTTCGTACCATATCTTATCACTCATTCAATGAAAATAACCAATTTCCAGGAAAGGCATTCAAGTCCGGACCTGGTACACTGACAAAAACATGCCCCCTAGAATGCTTGGGCAACATGAGATTCTCTCTCTCTCCTCTGTTTCGTTTTGATGGTGCTTAATATTTGTAATGGTCTCCAGAAAATTAATTAAAATATAAAATCTTTTATAACATTTTCCTCCAACATACCTGAGATATTGTTTTGACATTAATAAAAATTAACATGTTTAAACTCCCCGTGCGCAGCTCAAATGGAAATCTCTCACTTATGTAATACATCTTAAGTTTGGCCTGCTCAGTATACATGATTTGGGGGTGACCGCATGTATTTATAATTTACGTTTTTGCCACGGGTATAAAATTGTGGGGGATGAATGATTAACTATAATGAAAAATAAAATAAAATGTTTAAAAAGATTAATATTGATCANAGAAAAGTTCTAAGAACTGTTGTGAAATCTATGTTGGTTCTAGAGTGAGAAGAACAATGCATGATAAGAAGAAAAAGGAGGGTGCACCGTCATACAAGAACATTTTGTAACATGATATTTCTGGAACATCAGAGAGTAAATGTATCAAACAGATTATAGTTTTACTGTCCAGCACAGACTGTTCATAAAGATCATGAACATTTGGACAATTCAAAAGTGGTATGTAGAATGAGGCCTCTTCAATGCTTTGATTTGAACGCTGTTTGTAAGTAGAGTCCTGTGCATAGGGGCTTTGCCTGGTGCAGATAAAAGTTTCGGGTTAACAATCATAAAATTGAGTTCCAATTTGAGGACATACACTTTCAATAAACAATATTCAATGTTTGATCAGTACCCAATTTACCCTTTTCAACGCTCTCCATACAACAAAAAGTGTAATTTATGAGGTAATTCGATATTTTAACACATTTTTATTGATTGTTGTCCATGCTGTTGTCTATGCAGCTATGTGTTGAAGAAGATTCGTTTGGCTAAACAAACAGAAAAATTCAAGGACACTGCCCATCAAGAGGTTGTTACCCTACCAAACCTTTATAACTTTACTATGAATTTTAAGTTCTCAAATTGGCACAGCTACTTCTATATGTTGCTTCTTTGCACTAAGACATTTAGTGGGGTTGGTGGATGTGATTTTCTGGGACCATCTGTTCATCTCTTATTCATTGATTTCGAGGAGTATGCCGTATGTTGGTCGCACCTACCTCCAGCCTACTGGCCTTGTGCATTAATCCCAAATTTTAATACGGTACAGTTTGGTAATGCTTCTGAATTATTTTTATTCGAATCAAAAGAAGAAATCCGTTATTTTTCATCCATTTCCACCACATCACTCATTTCTTTTACAAGTTGAATAAATTAATTTTTAATTAATTTATAGTTCAATATAATTTTTATTTCAAACATTATTCATTTACGGTAATGTACAAATGTTGATATTTTTTTTGAAATCATGTATTTCAAGAAAATTATCAATTTTTTTAAAATAATGGGTAAAAATTAATTTTAAATTCTATAAATAAAAAAGTGAATAAAAAATATTATTATNTTCAAGAAAATTATCAATTTTTTTAAAATAATGGGTAAAAATTAATTTTAAATTCTGTAAATAAAAAAGTGAATAAAAAATATTATTATTTGATATAATAATATCAATTTTNAAATAAATAGGAAACCTAGTGGGTTGACAAGAAAAGTTCTAAGAACTGTTGTGAAATCTATGTTGGTTCTAGAGTGAGAAGAACATTGCATGATAAGAAGAAAAAGGAGGGTGCACCGTCATACAAGAACATTTTGTAACATGATATTTCTGGAACATGAGAGTAAATGTATCAAACAGATTATAGTTTTACTGTCCACCACAGAATATTCATAAAGATCATGAACATTTGGACAATTCAAAAGTGGTATGTAGAATGAGGCCTCTTCAATGCTTTGATTTGAACGCTGTTTGTAAGTAGAGTCCTGTGCATAGGGGCTTTGCCTGGTGCAGATAAAAGTTTCGGGTTAACAATCATAAAATTGAGTTCCAATTTGAGGACATACACTTTCAATAAACCATATTCAATGTTTGATCAGTACCCAATTTACCCTCTTCAACGCTCTCCATACAACAAAAAGTGTAATTTATGAGGTAATTCGATATTTTAACACATTTTTATTGATTGTTGTCCATGCTGTTGTCTATGCAGCTATGTGTTGAAGAAGATTCGTTTGGCTAAACAAACAGAAAAATTCAAGGACACTGCCCATCAAGAGGTTGTTACCCTACCAAACCTTTATAACTTTACTATGAATTTTAAGTTCTCAAATTGGCACAGCTACTTCTATATGTTGCTTATTTGCACTAAGACATTTAGTGGGGTTGGTGGATGTGATTTTCTGGGACCATCTGTTCATCTCTTATTCATTGATTTCGAGGAGTATGCCGTATGTTGGTCGCACCTACCTCCAGCCTACTGGCCTTGTGCATTAATCCCAAATTTTAATACGGTACAGTTTGGTAATGCTTCTGAATTATTTTTATTCGAATCAAAAGAAGAAATCCGTTATTTTTCATCCATTTCCACCACATCACTCATTTCTTTTACAAGTTGAATAAATTAATTTTTAATTAATTTATAGTTCAATATAATTTTTATTTCAAACATTATTCATTTACGGTAATGTACAAATGTTGATATTTTTTTTGAAATCATGTATTTCAAGAAAATTATCAATTTTTTTAAAATAATGGGTAAAAATTAATTTTAAATTCTATAAATAAAAAAGTGAATAAAAAATATTATTATTTGGACACTCAAATTTTATATTACATCGTCTATTCAAACAATAATAATTAATTAGTTTATATTGCAGTTGTGTATCCAAATAGCATTCCTAGTCCTCTTCATACTATAGAGTCATTTTTAGACACATCTGGGATAGGGTTGGAACTACAATTCAACACCCCCCTCCGCCAAAAAACAAAAAAAAAAAAAACGAAGGAAAAAAAAATCCAAAGGAGAGTGGGTATGGTGTAGTCTAGCTTGTCCAAAATCTCCCTTCTCTTTAACTCATGTACATCGGGTTAAACTAGTTTGTTCAGTCCCCTTTTCCAGTTTGGCAATCAAACAAGCCCCAGGTAACCACTAACAACAATAATCCACCATCTATTGCTATCTCAAGATGCATAAAAAACAGTCCAAAGAGGCCTAAATGAGTAGTGCTTCATTTGGAACACTTCCTAACTGAAGGGTCGGTTTGTATATAGTGTTACTAGTATACCAAGCACCAGTAAAAGCCTGTTTAGGTTCTTTAAGACAACACATAGCACAAACTCTAGCTGAAGATGAATAACAATCCAACAGCTTCTACAGTACTCTAATCGCAAGGTCACAAAGAAAATTACGCATTCAACTCCAATCACCGTTTCAAGTCGATCATTCTCTGAAGTGGCTATTGCATTATTTGGAAAGCAGAGCTTGTGAACTTGAAGCTACGAGATATAACTGCTGTGAGGCAGATTAGAAGCACCCGAATTGATGATAAACTGTAAAATAACCACAGACCGTACATGCCATTTACTGGAGGGAAAAAAAACTAGTCTTGCATAAAAATATATGCTTGTTTATTGTTTTTTTTTTAATGCTCGAACTTTATGTCATGACATTGAGGGGGGTGGAGGGGTACAGAAGCATAAAACACAAGTCGAAAACCAGGTAAACGCCCATGCCAACTGGGCTAGACCTTGGCTTCACTTTGTTTACTTAAATTCTTACCAAGAACGAAAAGTGATTTACCTACAATTCGTTTCTTAATGCAGATGAATTTAATAGCAAAGCTAAATAACCCTTACATTGTGGAGTACAAAGATGCATGGGTGGAGAAGGTAGACAATCAGCAAACTGAGTTCTTTCACTTTTAAACACTTGTCCTTCCAGGATTTATATGGATGAACCTAGGGTAACTATGCAATAATAATAATCATGACCCATTCGCAGAGTAAACTAAATTTGAAGGTGTGATCTGATGAACACAGGATTGCTGTGTCTGCATTGTAACAAGTTATTGTGAAGGAGGAGACATGTAAGTCAGCATTGCATTTAATCAACGCTTGCCACTATGCCAAGTGATTTGAGTAATGCCTACAGAAGCAAACTGCTGAGAAAAGTTGCAACTTTACATATTAGTTTTCAACCTCTCTGTGTGTGTACTCCCCTAGCACCCAGAATAAAACTCTCTCCTCAAGGGAAGAGATAAAATTTACAGGCCAGAAACATATCTTTCCCAGATTCATTCCTTTATCCTAAGATGAACATACAATAAGCTACTATCTACTGCTTATCAGCCTAAATAATTGTTTTTCTACCAATCTTTTGATTCTGATCTTTCAGGGCTGAGATTATAAGAAAAGCAAGAGGAAAGTTTTTCCAGGAGGAGGTAAGGAATATGAATGATCTACGCAGACCTTTGAAGAAAATAATACACACTAAACTGTTACTAATGCCCATTGTATTTCCATTTCCCACCTAGAAACTCTGCAAATGGCTTACTCAGCTGTTGCTAGCTGTGGATTACCTTCACTCCAATCGTGTACTTCACAGGGATCTCAAGGTATGTACACCTTGGTCTATCAAGTGAAAAGCAGTGTAAATCAAGATTATCATTCTAAACAAATATCTGTTTACTTATTACTGGACTCCAGTGCTCAAACATATTCCTCACAAAAGAAAATGACATCCGACTTGGTAAGAAGGCTATCTTATAATTTAGCATCTACGGTCCTCTGTGAAGATTGTATCTCATAACCCATATAAATAGGTGATTTTGGACTTGCAAAACTGCTTAATAAGGATGATCTTGCTTCTTCGGTAATGGTTCTTTCTCCTCTCTTTCTCATTGTATTATTCCATATGTCATTGCTGCATTCTTAATTTTTCTTTTTACTACTAGTCAAATTTCAAGTCAGTCTGAGTAGCTACTGGAATTTAATTTATGGGCACACAATTGAATTTTTTCTGTTCACCAGCAACATAAAAACTGCTTTTTCAAGAGCATTGGGGTAATCTTCTACTATATTGCAATTCCAATCCTGCAATACGTGAACCTGGAATAGAGTGCTAGAAATTTACCCACTTCATTATTTGCAGGGATTCCTTTCNTTTTTCAAGAGCATTGGGGTAATCTTCTACTATATTGCAATTCCAATCCTGCAATATGTGAACCTGGAATAGAGTGCTAGAAATTTACCCACTTCATTATTTGCAGGGTTCCTTCCGAATTCAACCTAAAATTGGCACACAGATAGCAGACCTACTTAACAAGTTTGTAGAACATGTACTCAAATGATACATGTCATATTATAGGAAAACAGGAAATAATCATAGAACAAACACTTGCCTAAAAATACATCAAAACAACATTAGGATCATACATAATTAAAATAAAACCAGAGCACCACAGTCCCATCCCAACAACTCCTACCTCTCACAGTGATCACAGAAAGAGGCATATGAACACTACACAGAGACCATGAAATTGTTTTTCACAGGCATCTGACTCTAGCCAATAGCACACAGACAGGTTTGGAGCCACATGTTTTGCAAACAGTTTGAAATGAACCACATCATAAGCAACAATGGATCTGGGGACAGAAGCGGGTTGACCGCCCAAAGAGCTCCCCCCACCCAAAAAAAAACCCAAAGCTTTTACGACATTCACAACTGCACTCTTGAAGTCTTGTCTAAAGAGTTTACCACCACTAGACCAAATTCCTGGTAGTCCTTGTCCATAGGCATCTACAATATCTGTCGTATATTCATTTAGCTGGCCCGAGTAGTCATAGACCTTTTTCTAATGCCCCACAGNAAGTCTTGTCTAAAGAGTTTACCACCACTAGACCAAATTCCTGGTAGTCCTTGTCCGTAGGCATCTACAATATCTGTCGTATATTCATTTAGCTGGCCCGAGTAGTCATAGACCTTTTTCTAATGCCCCACAGCCCTACCTAATCAGAGAGAAAAAAACGGTTGAATAGAGAAAAGATGCATTTCGTACAAACATAAATTGCACCTCGGTTTTACTCAATCAAGTCATGTTGAGTTACTACCATTGAACATCTATTTAAAGATGAGTTCTTAGTAGTCTGGCACATTGAATCAGAGTAATATCTGCTGATTCATCATTGCATGAATCAGAGTTATGTCCTCTGATTCTTTGTTGCACGAAATTAAAGAAGTCCACACTTAATTGCAGGGCATCTTATTGCAGGCACTGTAAGTGTGAAATTATCAACAATTAGGGTATTTTTCAGGCTGGTAATGTTTTTAAATGAATTGGCAGTTCATATAAAGCTATTAATGGTGCTCATTGAACTTCACTCAGGTTGTGGGCACTCCAATCTACATGTGTCCGGAGCTCCTAGCAGATATACCCTATGGCTACAAATCTGATATATGGTCCCTAGGTAGATAACCCCAGTAGCATTTGTCCTTAATGTAGACTTCCCAACGATGACATTTTGCTACTCTCGCAGGCTGCTGTATGTTTGAAATAGCTGCCCATCAACCTGCATTCAGAGCTCCTGTAAGTTTAAACACAAGCTAGATCTATCTTTACCCAATGTTTTCGTTGAGACCCTGAGCTATAAAATTGTCATGCATTTAAACTCAATGGCACTGGTATGCTTAAACTCTTGACCATTCAGGATATGGCTGGACTCATAAACAAGATAAACCGGTCCTCCATTTCTCCACTCCCAACGGTATATTCTTCCACATTGTAAGTAATTGAAGTCTTAATGACCTCCTACTTTGCATTGAAGAATTTAGGTCAGTAAAATCCATGCGTTTATGGCATCAAGAAGTATAATTATTTAGATTGGTGGATTTCCACACTACAGGAAAAGGCTGATCAAAAGCATGATAAGGAAAAACCCAGAACACAGGTCAACGGTAAGTCCTAAAGTTCAAACCTCTCTCTCAACATTTTGGTAATCAATTACATAATCTAATGCCTAAATGTATGACACTTTAGGCTGCAGAACTGTTGAGGCATCCCCATTTACAACCATACCTCGTTCAATGCCACAACTTATCCCCCATCTTCCTACCACTAAATCCTAAAAACTACTCAAGATCTAAATCAACAAAAACTCGGCAGTCTGACAAGGCTAGAGTGGGTAAAGACATCAAATGTGGAAAGCGAAGACTGCCAAAGGAGTCTGATAGTTTTCCTGATATACCAAAAGGAAATCTGACCAAAACTGATTTGCTTACTCCCTCTGATTTCCAACAAGTTCTCGTTGAAACTAAAATGGTAGATCCTACCACCTGTGTCAAGCAAGTCTCTAAGACTGATGAATGTCTAAGGGTTAACACCAACTGCATAGAGAAAAATCAAAGCCCTAACTTAGCAAATTCCTTGGGCAGTTCATTGACTGATTACGAAGAAGATACAGGATATAAAGAGCTCAGTACTCACAAGCATCACCAGCAAGCGCAAGTTGCTAACAATACTGAAACTGTAACTGAGAGATCCTATCCGGAAAATCACAAAAGAATGGCAGCACAAAATGCATCTGCCATGTATAGCAACAGGCTTTTTGAAGATGAAGGGTCATTAGAAGCTAAATCAGGAACGTCCTTGGGGAGTTCGCTGACTTATCACGAAGAAGATATAGAACATGAAAAAGAGCTCACTCCTGAACATTACCAGCATGCGCAAGTTTTTAATAATACTGACACAGTAGCTGAGAATTCCGATCAGGAGAATCGGAAGGGGGTGGCAATGCAAAATGCATCTCCCATGTACAGTAACAGGCTTTTTGAAGATGGACGGGCACTGGAAGCTAAGAAAGAAATAAAAAATGATTATGAATCAGTACCCTTGTTCTCTCCACACCCAAGAGGGATCCCTAATTCAAATCCAGATATTGCTTCCACTGGAAACACGAAAAGTACAGTGACACTTTCTTGTGGATATGAATTAGGAGCAAAAGCAGATGATCTTCACCCCTCCAAGCTTACAGGAAAAGGAGAATCTCTGGAATTTAATCAAACATCTAGTGACACTTCTACAACGAGTCCACTAGCTGTGCCGCATGGAAGCAATAATAGAATTGCATGGGATACCCTGGGACAACAAAGATCAGAAGCTCTGGAGTCACTACTTGAACTTTGTGCACAACTACTTAGACGAGAAAGGCTAGAGGAACTTGCAGGTGTACTAAGACCATTTGGGGAAGAAGCCGTTTCATCAAGAGAAACAGCTATTTGGTTGACAAAAGGCCTAATGAGTATTCAAAAACAAGGTGAGGAAACCTAGTGGAATTCTTCATTATTTCTTGTAAATTATTTAGCATTAGTCCTGGGCTACTAATAAAAATGTAAAACTAACACTTGATACCGGTATTATATCCCATCTTCCTCTCATCCTATATCTTTCAAATACACAAGCATAACTAATTACATACTACAGGCACAACCATGCGACGAACGGAATTTGCAACCCTCTTGAATTCTTCTACATTTGCTATCTAATTACTTGGGATATTGAATAAAAATCATAGTAAATTATAGGGTGATATTCTTTAGAACAATTAAATGAGTGATACTTAATAATTGGGGTGGAGGGATGGTTACATGGTTCATGTGGTAGACTGTGATTGGTAATCACATAAATAAAAATTCTAAGAAAAAAATAATGGGGAGAAAAACTTCTCCAAGTCTGTAAAAATATAATTAGGTGCCTCTGAAGATATTCTTTTAAATTTTCAGGGTCTTGTAGAACCTTTAGGAACTGCAAATAGGAAAACCATATTGATGGGGTTTGCTTTGCAATTGGACATATCATCTTTGAAAAATAAGGATAAAGCATTGTTGAGTTGAGTAGAAACAACTTGGGAGTACGTAGGTGAGAAGTTAAATAGGTTGTTAATGTTCTCAAAGGGATGAGTGGGATAAAATGAATGGGATGAAAAGACTCGAGCAGCCTATAAATTGTTGGGACTAATTTTTCGGCAAAAGTTTCTTGGATAGGTGGAGTCAATGAAGATTCTCCCACCAGCCGAATAGTCTATCTTAGACAAGGTAGTTGTCTATACTGTAGGGATAAGTATTGAAGGTATTTATAGTACAAATACTCGAGCAGCTGAGGTTGTCCTACGGGCTTCTCNAATGATACATGTCATATTATAGGAAAACAGGAAATAATCATAGAACAAACACTTGCATAAAAATACATCAAAACAACATTAGGATCATACATAATTAAAATAAAACCAGAGCTTAGGATCATACATAATTAAAATAAAACCAGAGCACCACAGTCCCATCCCAACAACTCCTACCTCTCACAGTGATCACAGAAAGAGGCATATGAACACTACACAGAGACCATGAAATTGTTTTTCACAGGCATCTGACTCTAGCCAATAGCACACAGACAGGTTTGGAGCCACATGTTTTGCAAACAGTTTGAAATGAACCACATCATAAGCAACAATGGATCTGGGGACAGAAGCGGGTTGACCGCCCAAAGAGCTCCCCCCACCCAAAAAAAAACCCAAAGCTTTTACGACTTTCACAACTGCACTCTTGAANGGGTTTGCTTTGCAATTGGACATATCATCTTTGAAAAATAAGGATAAAGCATTGTTGAGTTGAGTAGAAACAACTTGGGAGTACGTAGGTGAGAAGTTAAATAGGTTGTTAATGTTCTCAAAGGGATGAGTGGGATAAAATGAATGGGATGAAAAGACTCGAGCTGCCTATAAATTGTTGGGACTAATTTTTCTGCAAAAGTTTCTTGGATAGGTGGAGTCAATGAAGATTCTCCCACCAGCCGAATAGTCTATCTTAGACAAGGTAGTTGTGTGTACTGTAGGGATAAGTATTGAAGGTATTTATAGTACAAATACTCGAGCAGCTGAGGTTGTCCTACGGGCTTCCCNCCTTGTCCGTAGGCATCTACAATATCTGTCGTATATTCATTTAGCTGGCCCGAGTAGTCATAGACCTTTTTCTAATGCCCCACGGCCCTACCTAATCAGAGAGAAAAAAACGGTTGAATAGAGAAAAGATGCATTTCGTACAAACATAAATTGCACCTCGGTATTACTCAATCAAGTCATGTTGAGTTACTACCATTGAACATCTATTTAAAGATGAGTTCTTAGTAGTCTGGCACATTGAATCAGAGTAATATCTGCTGATTCATCATTGCATGAATCAGAGTTATGTCCTCTGATTCTTTGTTGCACGAAATTAAAGAAGTCCACACTTAATTGCAGGGCATCTTATTGCAGGCACTGTAAGTGTGAAATTATCAACAATTAGGGTATTTTTCAGGCTGGTAATGTTTTTAAATGAATTGGCAGTTCATATAAAGCTATTAATGGTGCTCATTGAACTTCACTCAGGTTGTGGGCACTCCAATCTACATGTGTCCGGAGCTCCTAGCAGATATACCCTATGGCTACAAATCTGATATATGGTCCCTAGGTAGATAACCCCAGTAGCATTTGTCCTTAATGTAGACTTCCCAACGATGACATTTTGCTACTCTCGCAGGCTGCTGTATGTTTGAAATAGCTGCCCATCAACCTGCATTCAGAGCTCCTGTAAGTTTAAACACAAGCTAGATCTATCTTTACCCAATGTTTTCGTTGAGACCCTGAGCTATAAAATTGTCATGCATTTAAACTCAATGGCACTGGTATGCTTAAACTCTTGACCATTCAGGATATGGCTGGACTCATAAACAAGATAAACCGGTCCTCCATTTCTCCACTCCCAACGGTATATTCTTCCACATTGTAAGTAATTGAAGTCTTAATGACCTCCTACTTTGCATTGAAGAATTTATGTCAGTAAAATCCATGCGTTTATGGCATCAAGAAGTATAATTATTTAGATTGGTGGATTTCCACACTACAGGAAAAGGCTGATCAAAAGCATGATAAGGAAAAACCCAGAACACAGGTCAACGGTAAGTCCTAAAGTTCAAACCTCTCTCTCAACATTTTGGTAATCAATTACATAATCTAATGCCTAAATGTATGACACTTTAGGCTGCAGAACTGTTGAGGCATCCCCATTTACAACCATACCTCGTTCAATGCCACAACTTATCCCCCATCTTCCTACCACTAAATCCTAAAAACTACTCAAGATCTAAATCAACAAAAACTCGGCAGTCTGACAAGGCTAGAGTGGGTAAAGACATCAAATGTGGAAAGCGAAGACTGCCAAAGGAGTCTGATAGTTTTCCTGATATACCAAAAGGAAATCTGACCAAAACTGATTTGCTTACTCCCTCTGATTTCCAACAAGTTCTCGTTGAAACTAAAATGGTAGATCCTACCACCTGTGTCAAGCAAGTCTCTAAGACTGATGAATGTCTAAGGGTTAACACCAACTGCATAGAGAAAAATCAAAGCCCTAACTTAGCAAATTCCTTGGGCAGTTCATTGACTGATTACGAAGAAGATACAGGATATAAAGAGCTCAGTACTCACAAGCATCACCAGCAAGCGCAAGTTGCTAACAATACTGAAACTGTAACTGAGAGATCCTATCCGGAAAATCACAAAAGAATGGCAGCACAAAATGCATCTGCCATGTATAGCAACAGGCTTTTTGAAGATGAAGGGTCATTAGAAGCTAAATCAGGAACGTCCTTGGGGAGTTCGCTGACTTATCACGAAGAAGATATAGAACATGAAAAAGAGCTCACTCCTGAACATTACCAGCATGCGCAAGTTTTTAATAATACTGACACAGTAGCTGAGAATTCCGATCAGGAGAATCGGAAGGGGGTGGCAATGCAAAATGCATCTCCCATGTACAGTAACAGGCTTTTTGAAGATGGACGGGCACTGGAAGCTAAGAAAGAAATAAAAAATGATTATGAATCAGTACCCTTGTTCTCTCCACACCCAAGAGGGATCCCTAATTCAAATCCAGATATTGCTTCCACTGGAAACACGAAAAGTACAGTGACACTTTCTTGTGGATATGAATTAGGAGCAAAAGCAGATGATCTTCACCCCTCCAAGCTTACAGGAAAAGGAGAATCTCTGGAATTTAATCAAACATCTAGTGACACTTCTACAACGAGTCCACTAGCTGTGCCACATGGAAGCAATAATAGAATTGCATGGGATACCCTGGGACAACAAAGATCAGAAGCTCTGGAGTCACTACTTGAACTTTGTGCACAACTACTTAGACGAGAAAGGCTAGAGGAACTTGCAGGTGTACTAAGACCATTTGGGGAAGAAGCCGTTTCATCAAGAGAAACAGCTATTTGGTTGACAAAAGGCCTAATGAGTATTCAAAAACAAGGTGAGGAAACCTAGTGGAATTCTTCATTATTTCTTGTAAATTATTTAGCATTAGTCCTGGGCTACTAATAAAAATGTAAAACTAACACTTGATACCGGTATTATATCCCATCTTCCTCTCATCCTATATCTTTCAAATACACAAGCATAACTAATTACATACTACAGGCACAACCATGCGACGAACGGAATTTGCAACCCTCTTGAATTCTTCTACATTTGCTATCTAATTACTTGGGATATTGAATAAAAATCATAGTAAATTATAGGGTGATATTCTTTAGAACAATTAAATGAGTGATACTTAATAATTGGGGTGGAGGGATGGTTACATGGTTCATGTGGTAGACTGTGATTGGTAATCACATAAATAAAAATTCTAAGAAAAAAATAATGGGGAGAAAAACTTCTCCAAGTCTGTAAAAATATAATTAGGTGCCTCTGAAGATATTCTTTTAAATTTTCAGGGTCTTGTAGAACCTTTAGGAACTGCAAATAGGAAAACCATATTGATGGGGATTGCTTTGCAATTGGACATATCATCTTTGAAAAATAAGGATAAAGCATTGTTGAGTTGAGTAGAAACAACTTGGGAGTACGTAGGTGAGAAGTTAAATAGGTTGTTAATGTTCTCAAAGGGATGAGTGGGATAAAATGAATGGGATGAAAAGACTCGAGCTGCCTATAAATTGTTGGGACTAATTTTTCTGCAAAAGTTTCTTGGATAGGTGGAGTCAATGAAGATTCTCCCACCAGCCGAATAGTCTATCTTAGACAAGGTAGTTGTGTGTACTGTAGGGATAAGTATTGAAGGTATTTATAGTACAAATACTCGAGCAGCTGAGGTTGTCCTACGGGCTTCCCGCCCTTGCCTCTATACAAGAGTCAACTCCGTACGCAATAGTTGTGCCTACATAGGTAACTATCTCAACCACATTTGTATGAAGTATCGCACATTATGTGTCAAGTGTTTCGAGCATTAATTTGACAAATGCGACATTTTCTTGAATACAACTTGGGTTTGACCTTCGAGGAAGGGGTACACTCCTCGAGGCAAAGGAGAACACTCGAGGTAAAGGGTAACAACTAGGTCACCGCAAGAAGGTCTTGTTCACGGTGCACCGGGTACCGTGAAGTCTTCTTTCCCTTCAGAACCCCCATCCCAAATCCTCTACCAAGGTGTCCAATCAAGGATCCTTATATAATTTCGGTCTTTTAGTTATCAATTCATATGTCTTATCATCTCATATGTCCATTAACTCTTTCTACCTTGGGAGCCCTCCAAATCCCAATCAAGTGCAAATACAGTGGACAATGAGCCATATACTAGAGGCTTATCTGGGTAGACTAAACATTTGACGTCCTACACAGTGGACAATGAGCCATATACTAGAGGCTTATCTGGGTAGACTAAACATTTGACGTCCTACTTCAGAAGGTCGTATTTCCTTATCCAAAGGCAAGAACCTCTCCTCTCGATCCCTTGGGCGAGTTGAGCAACGGTATACCCTTAATTAACTTTGCCAGTGTGGGCATCCAATAGGTTTAGGTTCTCTCTGAGGGAGTACCCCTTTAAGGATTTGCTAGGAATGTAGTTTTTGCTATTCATAGGATCCCAGCTATATGTCTTTACTTCCGCGGTGGGAAGGCGGACTAGCCAAATCGGGCCAAGATTGTCCTCAGTCTTTACTTTTGCCCTTTTTGGGTAAGGATCCGTTTGTCACGTTTGCAGTGAGGAGGGTCAGCCTCATTCCTTCGCGGCGCCGGGCACCTTCCGCGGTCACCAACCACTTACCACGGTCTTTGCTACATGAGGGGACACTATCCTACCACGTCAGCTTGTGAACCCTCTTTAATCTTGCAATGTGTCACTTTGCAGCAAGCACACGTGTATTGATTTTATAGGCTACTACCGAGTACAACCCATCCGTTTTTATAGTCACTCAAAACTAATGAATACGCCACCACATTAAAAATTCACTAACAGCTACTAAAACCACCAATTAGGCGATGCAATACCACTTACTTAAACAAATATTGAATACACCGAAGGATGTAAAAATCAAGAAACTTTGACGCTAAATGTATCAAAATTCCTCAAAAAAATCCATGAAATATTAAACCTTTCTCAAAACTGAATAATCATAAAAATTATTATCAATTTTAGAGACGTAAAACAGCTGTGCATGATTGGTTTGTTAATGCAGTCACATGGAAAAGACACGTGACAAAAGCTCAAGTGAGGATGAGTTAACCGAAGCAAGGAATCTAAGGACTGAGCAAAAAAACCTCAATGCTCGCTAAAAAGAACCGAGCAATCAATCAAAATATTCAGACTATAAAGTCGAAACAGCTAACTGAATCGAGCTACCAGACCGAGCAAAGGTGGCGGTTAGGGGGTTTTTCAAAACCTGCCTAAAGATGACAGCATGGCAACATCAAGAAATCAAAGGTCCCAACAAACTAATAAGGAAGTAATAATGTTATGCTCACTAAATTTTAAGATTAAATTTAGAGTTAAATGATATGACAATATATTATTTGAAATTTTTATTGGGGCCCAAATAAGATGGTATCAAATAAAAAAATTCAAGTCAACTATTATGTCATTTAAATTCTAAATTTGATCAGTATAACATTAGGATAAGGGCTGCCAAAATCGTGGGAGCACGTAGCCTAAAGAATTGGAGAGAGCAGTTATAAGAGTCAAGCTTTGGCCTATGCGCCCCCCTTTGTGCCCTTTTTCAACTTTCTAAAATTATACGTTATACCTCTAAAATTGGTCATCTCAATTTGAAAAATTATACTTCAACCAAAAATTTTGTTTTTCACTTTACATGGCGCCTTAAGTTACCAAAATTATATTTTATATATTTAAGTTGGAATCTTGATTTTGCCTTACCCCTCAGTTATTTGATTTAAACACATTGCACCCCTAAGTGTTCAAAATAGTTTTGTGAACTGTTTTAGTCTCAAATGTAACAATTTAAGCAAAATTAAAATCTAACTACGATACTATACCTCCCAGGATAAAATCTTGGATCCGCCCCTGAGAGAGAGTAAGCCAAAGAAAATCAGGGCTCAAATAAAGAAGAATCTGTCTTAAATATAGGTGCGCCACATAGCATAGCGAAATAATATAAACCCTAGTAGAAAGGTGCCATCCGGCATTATAATTNAAGCAAAATTAAAATCTAACTACGATACTATACCTCCCAGGATAAAATCTTGGATCCGCCCCTGAGAGAGAGTAAGCCAAAGAAAATCAGGGCTCAAATAAAGAAGAATCTGTCTTAAATATAGGTGCGCCACATAGCATAGCGAAATAATATAAACCATAGTAGAAAGGTGACATCCGGCATTATAAATNGAAGAATCTGTCTTAAATATAGGTGCGCCACATAGCATAGCGAAATAATATAAACCCTAGTAGAAAGGTGCCATCCGGCATTATAATTACGATGCAATGGTTGAATCAAAGGTACACATTGTTTATTTACTGTTAGAGTAATTACGGACTTAAGTATCGAAGTGCCTCCGACCGATCTAACCTTATTCTCTAGTAGTTGGCAAAATAATTTGCTCGTTTAATAGAAAAAGTGCCTATTTCATTCATTTTTTCATTCAATTTAAAACTCCGTATCACCATTTATCAAGGATAGTATACTTTCCCCCAAACATGAAACAACACAATTCCACGTCCTTTCACACAGTCAATTAAATAAACACCTAATATCCACGATTCCAACAAAGCTAATGACAACACAAGTCCTCTCCAATCAATCATCTTATTGGTATATGAAATTACGCCCAAAATACAAAACCCTAATCTTAACATTCCAGTAGTCACTGAGGAGGGAGTAAATACCTGTAACTCAGGCTCGTTTTGTGGAGAAACTTTCCACAATATTGATCCACATTCCAAGAATGTCGCGATGTTAGGTAATATAGAAAACATAGAAACACAAACGTTTTTCAATTGGCGCCAATTTAGGAAAGTTTGTGCCTGAAGGCACGATGTAATTTGAATAGTTTTAAGAGATTTTGGTAGCCGTTAGATGAGTTTATTTGAAACCCTCGAATTGACTTATTGAAGTATGTCCTGTTTTATATTATAGAATTCATTGATATTTAAAAGTTTATTTAAAACTAGCAATGCACGATTTTATATGTATAATTAAATAATATTATTTTTATAAAATATGAGAATTATATGTATAATTAAATTAAATAATAAATTAGGTGTCAAATAATTCATTAATATTTAATTATTGTTAAATTTAATTATTAATTTATTGTATAAGTTTTTCAGTACCTAATATGTCAATTTTTTTAGGTATCTCTCTAACATATTTAGGCATTTACACATCTGATCATATTATAGAATTATTAACTTTTATTTTGTTAAATAGATTGATTAAATCCCTTAAAATATTATTATATTATTGCATACCAAAAAATAAAATATAACATATACTTGACCGTATGATTTAACCTAACTATATGTGTATAATAATTTAATATATATATAAGACTTTACTTCTTGATATATAATATATATAATTGTATGTAACTATACTACTAATAAATGAGTTCAAAAGAATTTAGAAATTCATATTAAATAGTCTAAAATAAATTAAAAGTCAACTAGGTGTAGAAAAAAATTAGATAATTATATAGGTGGGTATAATTGACTTTATTATAATAATTAGAGATAAAATAAAAAATTAAAAATTTTTCATAAATGCTGATATTTATAAGTAATATAGATGTATTGATTCATACATAACAATACAAATCCAACTAAAATGATATTTATAATCCATAATTACAATTTTATGATCTTATAATCAATATATATTTAAAAGAGTAATGCAATTTCCCGCATAGTTTTAGATTAAAGTTAATTTTTAATAAATTTTATGGATGAATGTTTGTAATATGACTTTCTTAAGGTGTTTTCACTCCCGTACTCCCACTCTTTCTTCTGCTCTTGTTTTATGTGATTTAGGTCTGTCCATCAGATGCACGGAATAATAAATAATTTTTTTATTTTTTTGAGCAATACTACTTAGACTTAAAATATTGACCTAATTTGGCGATAAAAGTGAATNGAAGATTCTCCCACCAGCCGAATAGTCTATCTTAGACAAGGTAGTTGTGTGTACTGTAGGGATAAGTATTGAAGGTATTTATAGTACAAATACTCGAGCAGCTGAGGTTGTCCTACGGGCTTCCCGCCCTTGCCTCTATACAAGAGTCAACTCCGTACGCAATAGTTGTGCCTACATAGGTAACTATCTCAACCACATTTGTATGAAGTATCGCACATTATGTGTCAAGTGTTTCGAGCATTAATTTGACAAATGCGACATTTTCTTGAATACAACTTGGGTTTGACCTTCGAGGAAGGGGTACACTCCTCGAGGCAAAGGAGAACACTCGAGGTAAAGGGTAACAACTAGGTCACCGCAAGAAGGTCTTGTTCACGGTGCACCGGGTACCGTGAAGTCTTCTTTCCCTTCAGAACCCCCATCCCAAATCCTCTACCAAGGTGTCCAATCAAGGATCCTTATATAATTTCGGTCTTTTAGTTATCAATTCATATGTCTTATCATCTCATATGTCCATTAACTCTTTCTACCTTGGGAGCCCTCCAAATCCCAATCAAGTGCAAATACAGTGGACAATGAGCCATATACTAGAGGCTTATCTGGGTAGACTAAACATTTGACGTCCTACACAGTGGACAATGAGCCATATACTAGAGGCTTATCTGGGTAGACTAAACATTTGACGTCCTACTTCAGAAGGTCGTATTTCCTTATCCAAAGGCAAGAACCTCTCCTCTCGATCCCTTGGGCGAGTTGAGCAACGGTATACCCTTAATTAACTTTGCCAGTGTGGGCATCCAATAGGTTTAGGTTCTCTCTGAGGGAGTACCCCTTTAAGGATTTGCTAGGAATGTAGTTTTTGCTATTCATAGGATCCCAGCTATATGTCTTTACTTCCGCGGTGGGAAGGCGGACTAGCCAAATCGGGCCAAGATTGTCCTCAGTCTTTACTTTTGCCCTTTTTGGGTAAGGATCCGTTTGTCACGTTTGCAGTGAGGAGGGTCAGCCTCATTCCTTCGCGGCGCCGGGCACCTTCCGCGGTCACCAACCACTTACCACGGTCTTTGCTACATGAGGGGACACTATCCTACCACGTCAGCTTGTGAACCCTCTTTAATGTTGCAATGTGTCACTTTGCAGCAAGCACACGTGTATTGATTTTATAGGCTACTACCGAGTACAACCCATCCGTTTTTATAGTCACTCAAAACTAATGAATACGCCACCACATTAAAAATTCACTAACAGCTACTAAAACCACCAATTAGGCGATGCAATACCACTTACTTAAACAAATATTGAATACACCGAAGGATGTAAAAATCAAGAAACTTTGACGTTAAATGTATGAAAATTCCTCAAAAAAATCCATGAAATATTAAACCTTTCTCAAAACTGAATAATCATAAAAATTATTATCAATTTTAGAGACGTAAAACAGTTGTGCATGATTGGTTTGTTAATGCAGTCACATGGAAAAGACACGTGACAAAAGCTCAAGTGAGGATGAGTTAACCGAAGCAAGGAATCTAAGGACTGAGCAAAAAAACCTCAATGCTCGCTAAAAAGAACCGAGCAATCAATCAAAATATTCAGACTATAAAGTCGAAACAGCTAACTGAATCGAGCTACCAGACCGAGCAAAGGTGGCGGTTAGGGGGTTTTTCAAAACCTGCCTAAAGATGACAGCATGGCAACATCAAGAAATCAAAGGTCCCAACAAACTAATAAGGAAGTAATAATGTTATGCTCACTAAATTTTAACATTAAATTTAGAGTTAAATGATATGACAATATATTATTTAAAGTTTTTATTGGGGTCCAAATAAGATGGTACCAAATAAAAAAATTCAAGTCAACTGTTATGTCATTTAAATTCTAAATTTGATCAGTATAACATTAGGATAAGGGCTGCCAAAATCGTGGGAGCACGTAGCCTAAAGAATTGGAGAGAGCAGTTATAAGAGTCAAGCTTTGGCCTATGCGCCCCCCTTTGTGCCCTTTTTCAACTTTCTAAAATTATACGTTATACCTCTAAAATTGGTCATCTCAATTTGAAAAATTATACTTCAACCAAAAATTTTGTTTTTCACTTTACATGGCGCCTTAAGTTACCAAAATTATATTTTATATATTTAAGTTGGAATCTTGATTTTGCCTTACCCCTCAGTTATTTGATTTAAACACATTGCACCCCTAAGTGTTCAAAATAGTTTTGTGAACTGTTTTAGTTTCAAATGTAACAATTTGAGCAAAATTAAAATCTAACTACGACACTATACCTCCCAGGATAAAATCTTGGATCCGCCCCTGAGAGAGAGTAAGCCAAAGAAAATCAGGGCTCAAATAAAGAAGAATCTGTCTTAAATATAGGTGCGCCACATAGCATAGCGAAATAATATAAACCCTAGTAGAAAGGTGCCATCCGGCATTATAATTACGATGCAATGGTTGAATCAAAGGTACACATTGTTTATTTACTGTTAGAGTAATTACGGACTTAAGTATCGAAGTGCCTCCGACCGATCTAACCTTATTCTCTAGTAGTTGGCAAAATAATTTGCTCGTTTAATAGAAAAAGTGCCTATTTCATTCATTTTTTCATTCAATTTAAAACTCCGTATCACCATTTATCAAGGATAGTATACTTTCCCCCAAACATGAAACAACACAATTCCACGTCCTTTCACACAGTCAATTAAATAAACACCTAATATCCACGATTCCAACAAAGCTAATGACAACACAAGTCCTCTCCAATCAATCATCTTATTGGTATATGAAATTACGCCCAAAATACAAAACCCTAATCTTAACATTCCAGTAGTCACTGAGGAGGGAGTAAATACCTGTAACTCAGGCTCGTTTTGTGGAGAAACTTTCCACAATATTGATCCACATTCCAAGAATGTCGCGATGTTAGGTAATATAGAAAACATAGAAACACAAACGTTTTTCAATTGGCGCCAATTTAGGAAAGTTTGTGCCTGAAGGCACGATGTAATTTGAATAGTTTTAAGAGATTTTGGTAGCCGTTAGATGAGTTTATTTGAAACCCTCGAATTGACTTATTGAAGTATGTCCTGTTTTATATTATAGAATTCATTGATATTTAAAAGTTTATTTAAAACTAGCAATGCACGATTTTATATGTATAATTAAATAATATTATTTTTATAAAATATGAGAATTATATGTATAATTAAATTAAATAATAAATTAGGTGTCAAATAATTCATTAATATTTAATTATTGTTAAATTTAATTATTAATTTATTGTATAAGTTTTTCAGTACCTAATATGTCAATTTTTTTAGGTATCTCTCTAACATATTTAGGCATTTACACATCTGATCATATTATAGAATTATTAACTTTTATTTTGTTAAATAGATTGATTAAATCCCTTAAAATATTATTATATTATTGCATACCAAAAAATAAAATATAACATATACTTGACCGTATGATTTAACCTAACTATATGTGTATAATAATTTAATATATATATAAGACTTTACTTCTTGATATATAATATATATAATTGTATGTAACTATACTACTAATAAATGAGTTCAAAAGAATTTAGAAATTCATATTAAATAGTCTAAAATAAATTAAAAGTCAACTAGGTGTAGAAAAAAATTAGATAATTATATAGGTGGGTATAATTGACTTTATTATAATAATTAGAGATAAAATAAAAAATTAAAAATTTTTCATAAATGCTGATATTTATAAGTAATATAGATGTATTGATTCATACATAACAATACAAATCCAACTAAAATGATATTTATAATCCATAATTACAATTTTATGATCTTATAATCAATATATATTTAAAAGAGTAATGCAATTTCCCGCATAGTTTTAGATTAAAGTTAATTTTTAATAAATTTTATGGATGAATGTTTGTAATATGACTTTCTTAAGGTGTTTTCACTCCCGTACTCCCACTCTTTCTTCTGCTCTTGTTTTATGTGATTTAGGTCTGTCCATCAGATGCACGGAATAATAAATAATTTTTTTATTTTTTTGAGCAATACTACTTAGACTTAAAATATTGACCTAATTTGGCGATAAAAGTGAATTTTTTAATAAAATTTAAAAATTAATGGTTAATTATGGAGGAGTAGTTACAAAATGTCACATGATAACGTCTAATTGAAGGGAGCCTTAGATTTTAAATTAAAAAATTCTCAATTCTTATTAATTTGGAAATGATGAGGAAAGACTTCTCAAACACTCTCACCTCTAATTTATATATATATATACTAGTTAACGCTCGTACCTAAAGGCACTATCTAACTCTAAAAAAATCGTCAANTCAAGTGTTTCGAGCATTAATTTGACAAATGCGACATTTTCTTGAATACAACTTGGGTTTGACCTTCGAGGAAGGGGTACACTCCTCGAGGCAAAGGAGAACACTCGAGGTAAAGGGTAACAACTAGGTCACCGCAAGAAGGTCTTGTTCACGGTGCACCGGGTACCGTGAAGTCTTCTTTCCCTTCAGAACCCCCATCCCAAATCCTCTACCAAGGTGTCCAATCAAGGATCCTTATATAATTTCGGTCTTTTAGTTATCAATTCATATGTCTTATCATCTCATATGTCCATTAACTCTTTCTACCTTGGGAGCCCTCCAAATCCCAATCAAGTGCAAATACAGTGGACAATGAGCCATATACTAGAGGCTTATCTGGGTAGACTAAACATTTGACGTCCTACACAGTGGACAATGAGCCATATACTAGAGGCTTATCTGGGTAGACTAAACATTTGACGTCCTACTTCAGAAGGTCGTATTTCCTTATCCAAAGGCAAGAACCTCTCCTCTCGATCCCTTGGGCGAGTTGAGCAACGGTATACCCTTAATTAACTTTGCCAGTGTGGGCATCCAATAGGTTTAGGTTCTCTCTGAGGGAGTACCCCTTTAAGGATTTGCTAGGAATGTAGTTTTTGCTATTCATAGGATCCCAGCTATATGTCTTTACTTCCGCGGTGGGAAGGCGGACTAGCCAAATCGGGCCAAGATTGTCCTCAGTCTTTACTTTTGCCCTTTTTGGGTAAGGATCCGTTTGTCACGTTTGCAGTGAGGAGGGTCAGCCTCATTCCTTCGCGGCGCCGGGCACCTTCCGCGGTCACCAACCACTTACCACGGTCTTTGCTACATGAGGGGACACTATCCTACCACGTCAGCTTGTGAACCCTCTTTAATGTTGCAATGTGTCACTTTGCAGCAAGCACACGTGTATTGATTTTATAGGCTACTACCGAGTACAACCCATCCGTTTTTATAGTCACTCAAAACTAATGAATACGCCACCACATTAAAAATTCACTAACAGCTACTAAAACCACCAATTAGGCGATGCAATACCACTTACTTAAACAAATATTGAATACACCGAAGGATGTAAAAATCAAGAAACTTTGACGTTAAATGTATGAAAATTCCTCAAAAAAATCCATGAAATATTAAACCTTTCTCAAAACTGAATAATCATAAAAATTATTATCAATTTTAGAGACGTAAAACAGTTGTGCATGATTGGTTTGTTAATGCAGTCACATGGAAAAGACACGTGACAAAAGCTCAAGTGAGGATGAGTTAACCGAAGCAAGGAATCTAAGGACTGAGCAAAAAAACCTCAATGCTCGCTAAAAAGAACCGAGCAATCAATCAAAATATTCAGACTATAAAGTCGAAACAGCTAACTGAATCGAGCTACCAGACCGAGCAAAGGTGGCGGTTAGGGGGTTTTTCAAAACCTGCCTAAAGATGACAGCATGGCAACATCAAGAAATCAAAGGTCCCAACAAACTAATAAGGAAGTAATAATGTTATGCTCACTAAATTTTAACATTAAATTTAGAGTTAAATGATATGACAATATATTATTTAAAGTTTTTATTGGGGTCCAAATAAGATGGTACCAAATAAAAAAATTCAAGTCAACTGTTATGTCATTTAAATTCTAAATTTGATCAGTATAACATTAGGATAAGGGCTGCCAAAATCGTGGGAGCACGTAGCCTAAAGAATTGGAGAGAGCAGTTATAAGAGTCAAGCTTTGGCCTATGCGCCCCCCTTTGTGCCCTTTTTCAACTTTCTAAAATTATACGTTATACCTCTAAAATTGGTCATCTCAATTTGAAAAATTATACTTCAACCAAAAATTTTGTTTTTCACTTTACATGGCGCCTTAAGTTACCAAAATTATATTTTATATATTTAAGTTGGAATCTTGATTTTGCCTTACCCCTCAGTTATTTGATTTAAACACATTGCACCCCTAAGTGTTCAAAATAGTTTTGTGAACTGTTTTAGTCTCAAATGTAACAATTTAAGCAAAATTAAAATCTAACTACGATACTATACCTCCCAGGATAAAATCTTGGATCCGCCCCTGAGAGAGAGTAAGCCAAAGAAAATCAGGGCTCAAATAAAGAAGAATCTGTCTTAAATATAGGTGCGCCACATAGCATAGCGAAATAATATAAACCCTAGTAGAAAGGTGACATCCGGCATTATAATTACGATGCAATGGTTGAATCAAAGGTACACATTGTTTATTTACTGTTAGAGTAATTACGGACTTAAGTATCGAAGTGCCTCCGACCGATCTAACCTTATTCTCTAGTAGTTGGCAAAATAATTTGCTCGTTTAATAGAAAAAGTGCCTATTTCATTCATTTTTTCATTCAATTTAAAACTCCGTATCACCATTTATCAAGGATAGTATACTTTCCCCCAAACATGAAACAACACAATTCCACGTCCTTTCACACAGTCAATTAAATAAACACCTAATATCCACGATTCCAACAAAGCTAATGACAACACAAGTCCTCTCCAATCAATCATCTTATTGGTATATGAAATTACGCCCAAAATACAAAACCCTAATCTTAACATTCCAGTAGTCACTGAGGAGGGAGTAAATACCTGTAACTCAGGCTCGTTTTGTGGAGAAACTTTCCACAATATTGATCCACATTCCAAGAATGTCGCGATGTTAGGTAATATAGAAAACATAGAAACACAAACGTTTTTCAATTGGCGCCAATTTAGGAAAGTTTGTGCCTGAAGGCACGATGTAATTTGAATAGTTTTAAGAGATTTTGGTAGCCGTTAGATGAGTTTATTTGAAACCCTCGAATTGACTTATTGAAGTATGTCCTGTTTTATATTATAGAATTCATTGATATTTAAAAGTTTATTTAAAACTAGCAATGCACGATTTTATATGTATAATTAAATAATATTATTTTTATAAAATATGAGAATTATATGTATAATTAAATTAAATAATAAATTAGGTGTCAAATAATTCATTAATATTTAATTATTGTTAAATTTAATTATTAATTTATTGTATAAGTTTTTCAGTACCTAATATGTCAATTTTTTTAGGTATCTCTCTAACATATTTAGGCATTTACACATCTGATCATATTATAGAATTATTAACTTTTATTTTGTTAAATAGATTGATTAAATCCCTTAAAATATTATTATATTATTGCATACCAAAAAATAAAATATAACATATACTTGACCGTATGATTTAACCTAACTATATGTGTATAATAATTTAATATATATATAAGACTTTACTTCTTGATATATAATATATATAATTGTATGTAACTATACTACTAATAAATGAGTTCAAAAGAATTTAGAAATTCATATTAAATAGTCTAAAATAAATTAAAAGTCAACTAGGTGTAGAAAAAAATTAGATAATTATATAGGTGGGTATAATTGACTTTATTATAATAATTAGAGATAAAATAAAAAATTAAAAATTTTTCATAAATGCTGATATTTATAAGTAATATAGATGTATTGATTCATACATAACAATACAAATCCAACTAAAATGATATTTATAATCCATAATTACAATTTTATGATCTTATAATCAATATATATTTAAAAGAGTAATGCAATTTCCCGCATAGTTTTAGATTAAAGTTAATTTTTAATAAATTTTATGGATGAATGTTTGTAATATGACTTTCTTAAGGTGTTTTCACTCCCGTACTCCCACTCTTTCTTCTGCTCTTGTTTTATGTGATTTAGGTCTGTCCATCAGATGCACGGAATAATAAATAATTTTTTTATTTTTTTGAGCAATACTACTTAGACTTAAAATATTGACCTAATTTGGCGATAAAAGTGAATTTTTTAATAAAATTTAAAAATTAATGGTTAATTATGGAGGAGTAGTTACAAAATGTCACATGATAACGTCTAATTGAAGGGAGCCTTAGATTTTAAATTAAAAAATTCTCAATTCTTATTAATTTGGAAATGATGAGGAAAGACTTCTCAAACACTCTCACCTCTAATTTATATATATATATACTAGTTAACGCTCGTACCTAAAGGCACTATCTAACTCTAAAAAAATCGTCAATCAAAAACATATGTACTCTGTTTAGTTTACAATAACTGATATTTTACAAATAAACAAGATAAAAATTTCATGAACTTAAATTTTTAACTTATGACATAAATTTACTCCAACCATCCAATGCAAAGCAATGGAAAAAAAAAAATACTTAGTAGCCAACTACCAATAAACATATAGTTTCATGCAATAAAAATAACTACACAAATGACTCCCAACAGAAAACTAAGATCATAGTTAATATCAAAGTATCCAAAGGGATTCATATCTTTACAATATTGAGTAATCTAAATTCCATCTAGCTAGATTCATCCACCATTACAGTATCGAAAAAAAACTCTAATCTGTCAATAACATGGGTAACTTTATCCAAATTTCTTATCCTTCATTGCAAGTTAGTAGGGGGGTATATGCTCATCCGCAATGAGCCACTCATGGTCAACATCTTCCATCACCAATCAAANGCCCTCCAAATCCCAATCAAGTGCAAATACAGTGGACAATGAGCCATATACTAGAGACTTATCTAGGTAGACTAAACCTTTGACGTCCTACTTCAGAAGGTCATATTTCCTTATCCAAAGGCAAGGANACAATGAGCCATATACTAGAGGCTTATCTGGGTAGACTAAACATTTGACGTCCTACTTCAGAAGGTCGTATTTCCTTATCCAAAGGCAAGAACCTCTCCTCTCGATCCCTTGGGCGAGTTGAGCAACGGTATACCCTTAATTAACTTTGCCAGTGTGGGCATCCAATAGGTTTAGGTTCTCTCTGAGGGAGTACCCCTTTAAGGATTTGCTAGGAATGTAGTTTTTGCTATTCATAGGATCCCAGCTATATGTCTTTACTTCCGCGGTGGGAAGGCGGACTAGCCAAATCGGGCCAAGATTGTCCTCAGTCTTTACTTTTGCCCTTTTTGGGTAAGGATCCGTTTGTCACGTTTGCAGTGAGGAGGGTCAGCCTCATTCCTTCGCGGCGCCGGGCACCTTCCGCGGTCACCAACCACTTACCACGGTCTTTGCTACATGAGGGGACACTATCCTACCACGTCAGCTTGTGAACCCTCTTTAATGTTGCAATGTGTCACTTTGCAGCAAGCACACGTGTATTGATTTTATAGGCTACTACCGAGTACAACCCATCCGTTTTTATAGTCACTCAAAACTAATGAATACGCCACCACATTAAAAATTCACTAACAGCTACTAAAACCACCAATTAGGCGATGCAATACCACTTACTTAAACAAATATTGAATACACCGAAGGATGTAAAAATCAAGAAACTTTGACGTTAAATGTATGAAAATTCCTCAAAAAAATCCATGAAATATTAAACCTTTCTCAAAACTGAATAATCATAAAAATTATTATCAATTTTAGAGACGTAAAACAGTTGTGCATGATTGGTTTGTTAATGCAGTCACATGGAAAAGACACGTGACAAAAGCTCAAGTGAGGATGAGTTAACCGAAGCAAGGAATCTAAGGACTGAGCAAAAAAACCTCAATGCTCGCTAAAAAGAACCGAGCAATCAATCAAAATATTCAGACTATAAAGTCGAAACAGCTAACTGAATCGAGCTACCAGACCGAGCAAAGGTGGCGGTTAGGGGGTTTTTCAAAACCTGCCTAAAGATGACAGCATGGCAACATCAAGAAATCAAAGGTCCCAACAAACTAATAAGGAAGTAATAATGTTATGCTCACTAAATTTTAACATTAAATTTAGAGTTAAATGATATGACAATATATTATTTAAAGTTTTTATTGGGGTCCAAATAAGATGGTACCAAATAAAAAAATTCAAGTCAACTGTTATGTCATTTAAATTCTAAATTTGATCAGTATAACATTAGGATAAGGGCTGCCAAAATCGTGGGAGCACGTAGCCTAAAGAATTGGAGAGAGCAGTTATAAGAGTCAAGCTTTGGCCTATGCGCCCCCCTTTGTGCCCTTTTTCAACTTTCTAAAATTATACGTTATACCTCTAAAATTGGTCATCTCAATTTGAAAAATTATANCAAATAAAAAAATTCAAGTCAACTATTATGTCATTTAAATTCTAAATTTGATCAGTATAACATTAGGATAAGGGCTGCCAAAATCGTGGGAGCACGTAGCCTAAAGAATTGGAGAGAGCAGTTATAAGAGTCAAGCTTTGGCCTATGCGCCCCCCTTTGTGCCCTTTTTCAACTTTCTAAAATTATACGTTATACCTCTAAAATTGGTCATCTCAATTTGAAAAATTATACTTCAACCAAAAATTTTGTTTTTCACTTTACATGGCGCCTTAAGTTACCAAAATTATATTTTATATATTTAAGTTGGAATCTTGATTTTGCCTTACCCCTCAGTTATTTGATTTAAACACATTGCACCCCTAAGTGTTCAAAATAGTTTTGTGAACTGTTTTAGTCTCAAATGTAACAATTTAAGCAAAATTAAAATCTAACTACGATACTATACCTCCCAGGATAAAATCTTGGATCCGCCCCTGAGAGAGAGTAAGCCAAAGAAAATCAGGGCTCAAATAAAGAAGAATCTGTCTTAAATATAGGTGCGCCACATAGCATAGCGAAATAATATAAACCCTAGTAGAAAGGTGCCATCCGGCATTATAATTACGATGCAATGGTTGAATCAAAGGTACACATTGTTTATTTACTGTTAGAGTAATTACGGACTTAAGTATCGAAGTGCCTCCGACCGATCTAACCTTATTCTCTAGTAGTTGGCAAAATAATTTGCTCGTTTAATAGAAAAAGTGCCTATTTCATTCATTTTTTCATTCAATTTAAAACTCCGTATCACCATTTATCAAGGATAGTATACTTTCCCCCAAACATGAAACAACACAATTCCACGTCCTTTCACACAGTCAATTAAATAAACACCTAATATCCACGATTCCAACAAAGCTAATGACAACACAAGTCCTCTCCAATCAATCATCTTATTGGTATATGAAATTACGCCCAAAATACAAAACCCTAATCTTAACATTCCAGTAGTCACTGAGGAGGGAGTAAATACTTGTAACTCAAGCGCGTTTTGTGGAGAAACTTTCCACAATATTGATCCACATTCCAAGAATGTCGTGGTGTTAGGTAATATAGAAAACACAGAAACACAAACGTTTTTCAATTGGCGCCAATTTAGGAAAGTTTGTGCCTGAAGGCATGGTGTAATTTGAATAGTTTTAAGAGATTTTGGTAGCCGTTAGATGAGTCTATTTGAAACCCTCGAATTGACTTATTGAAGTATGTCCTGTTTTATATTATAGAATTTATTGATATTTAAAATTTTATTTAAAACTAGCAATGCACGATTTTATATGTATAATTAAATAATATTATTTTTATAAAATTAGCAATGATATTATTTTTATAAAATATGAGAATTATATGTATAATTAAATTAAATAATAAATTAGGTGTCAAATAATTAANAACCTCTCCTCTCGATCCCTTGGGCGAGTTGAGCAACGGTATACCCTTAATTAACTTTGCCAGTGTGGGCATCCAATAGGTTTAGGTTCTCTCTGAGGGAGTACCCCTTTAAGGATTTGCTAGGAATGTAGTTTTTGCTATTCATAGGATCCCAGCTATATGTCTTTACTTCCGCGGTGGGAAGGCGGACTAGCCAAATCGGGCCAAGATTGTCCTCAGTCTTTACTTTTGCCCTTTTTGGGTAAGGATCCGTTTGTCACGTTTGCAGTGAGGAGGGTCAGCCTCATTCCTTCGCGGCGCCGGGCACCTTCCGCGGTCACCAACCACTTACCACGGTCTTTGCTACATGAGGGGACACTATCCTACCACGTCAGCTTGTGAACCCTCTTTAATCTTGCAATGTGTCACTTTGCAGCAAGCACACGTGTATTGATTTTATAGGCTACTACCGAGTACAACCCATCCGTTTTTATAGTCACTCAAAACTAATGAATACGCCACCACATTAAAAATTCACTAACAGCTACTAAAACCACCAATTAGGCGATGCAATACCACTTACTTAAACAAATATTGAATACACCGAAGGATGTAAAAATCAAGAAACTTTGACGTTAAATGTATGAAAATTCCTCAAAAAAATCCATGAAATATTAAACCTTTCTCAAAACTGAATAATCATAAAAATTATTATCAATTTTAGAGACGTAAAACAGCTGTGCATGATTGGTTTGTTAATGCAGTCACATGGAAAAGACACGTGACAAAAGCTCAAGTGAGGATGAGTTAACCGAAGCAAGGAATCTAAGGACTGAGCAAAAAAACCTCAATGCTCGCTAAAAAGAACCGAGCAATCAATCAAAATATTCAGACTATAAAGTCGAAACAGCTAACTGAATCGAGCTACCAGACCGAGCAAAGGTGGCGGTTAGGGGGTTTTTCAAAACCTGCCTAAAGATGACAGCATGGCAACATCAAGAAATCAAAGGTCCCAACAAACTAATAAGGAAGTAATAATGTTATGCTCACTAAATTTTAACATTAAATTTAGAGTTAAATGATATGACAATATATTATTTAAAGTTTTTATTGGGGTCCAAATAAGATGGTACCAAATAAAAAAATTCAAGTCAACTGTTATGTCATTTAAATTCTAAATTTGATCAGTATAACATTAGGATAAGGGCTGCCAAAATCGTGGGAGCACGTAGCCTAAAGAATTGGAGAGAGCAGTTATAAGAGTCAAGCTTTGGCCTATGCGCCCCCCTTTGTGCCCTTTTTCAACTTTCTAAAATTATACGTTATACCTCTAAAATTGGTCATCTCAATTTGAAAAATTATACTTCAACCAAAAATTTTGTTTTTCACTTTACATGGCGCCTTAAGTTACCAAAATTATATTTTATATATTTAAGTTGGAATCTTGATTTTGCCTTACCCCTCAGTTATTTGATTTAAACACATTGCACCCCTAAGTGTTCAAAATAGTTTTGTGAACTGTTTTAGTCTCAAATGTAACAATTTAAGCAAAATTAAAATCTAACTACGATACTATACCTCCCAGGATAAAATCTTGGATCCGCCCCTGAGAGAGAGTAAGCCAAAGAAAATCAGGGCTCAAATAAAGAAGAATCTGTCTTAAATATAGGTGCGCCACATAGCATAGCGAAATAATATAAACCCTAGTAGAAAGGTGCCATCCGGCATTATAATTACGATGCAATGGTTGAATCAAAGGTACACATTGTTTATTTACTGTTAGAGTAATTACGGACTTAAGTATCGAAGTGCCTCCGACCGATCTAACCTTATTCTCTAGTAGTTGGCAAAATAATTTGCTCGTTTAATAGAAAAAGTGCCTATTTCATTCATTTTTTCATTCAATTTAAAACTCCGTATCACCATTTATCAAGGATAGTATACTTTCCCCCAAACATGAAACAACACAATTCCACGTCCTTTCACACAGTCAATTAAATAAACACCTAATATCCACGATTCCAACAAAGCTAATGACAACACAAGTCCTCTCCAATCAATCATCTTATTGGTATATGAAATTACGCCCAAAATACAAAACCCTAATCTTAACATTCCAGTAGTCACTGAGGAGGGAGTAAATACTTGTAACTCAGGCTCGTTTTGTGGAGAAACTTTCCACAATATTGATCCACATTCCAAGAATGTCGTGGTGTTAGGTAATATAGAAAACATAGAAACACAAACGTTTTTCAATTGGCGCCAATTTAGGAAAGTTTGTGCCTGAAGGCATGGTGTAATTTGAATAGTTTTAAGAGATTTTGGTAGCCGTTAGATGAGTCTATTTGAAACCCTCGAATTGACTTATTGAAGTATGTCCTGTTTTATATTATAGAATTTATTGATATTTAAAATTTTATTTAAAACTAGCAATGCACGATTTTATATGTATAATTAAATAATATTATTTTTATAAAATTAGCAATGATATTATTTTTATAAAATATGAGAATTATATGTATAATTAAATTAAATAATAAATTAGGTGTCAAATAATTCATTAATATTTAATTATTGTTAAATTTAATTATTAATTTATTGTATAAGTTTTTCAGTACCTAATATGTCAATTTTTTTAGGTATCTCTCTAACATATTTAGGCATTTACACATCTGATCATATTATAGAATTATTAACTTTTATTTTGTTAAATAGATTGATTAAATCCCTTGAAATATTATTATATTATTGCATACCAAAAAATAAAATATAACATATACTTGACCGTATGATTTAACCTAACTATATGTGCATAATAATTTAATATATATATATAGGACTTTACTTCTTGATATATAATATAGATAATTGTATGTAACTATACTACTAATAAATGAGTTCAAAAGAATTTAGAAATTCATATAAAAGAGTCTAAAATAAGTTTAAAGTCAACTAGGTGTAGAAAAAAAATTATATAATTATATAGGTGGGTATAATTGACTTTATTATAATAATTAGAGATAAAATAAAAAATAAAAAAAATTTCATAAATGCTGATATTTATAAGTAATATAGATGTATTGATTCATACATAACAATACATATCCAACTAAAATGATATTTATAATCCATAATTACAATTTTATGATCTTATAATCAATATATATTTAAAAGAGTAATGCTATTTCCCACNTGAAGGGTCATTAGAAGCTAAATCAGGAACGTCCTTGGGGAGTTCGCTGACTTATCACGAAGAAGATATAGAACATGAAAAAGAGCTCACTCCTGAACATTACCAGCATGCGCAAGTTTTTAATAATACTGACACAGTAGCTGAGAATTCCGATCAGGAGAATCGGAAGGGGGTGGCAATGCAAAATGCATCTCCCATGTACAGTAACAGACTTTTTGAAGATGGACGGGCACTGGAAGCTAAGAAAGAAATAAAACATGATTATGAATCAGTACCCTTGTTCTCTCCACACCCAAGAGGGATCCCTAATTCAAATCCAGATATTGCTTCCACTGGAAA
Source organism: Ilex paraguariensis (assembly GCA_963454935.2). NCBI lineage: Eukaryota > Viridiplantae > Streptophyta > Magnoliopsida > Aquifoliales > Aquifoliaceae > Ilex > Ilex paraguariensis. The sequence continues at coordinate 563,932 of CAUOFW020001613.1, forward strand.
CACGAAAAGTACAGTGACACTTTCTTGTGGATATGAATTAGGAGCAAAAGCAGATGATCTTCACCCCTCCAAGCTTACAGGAAAAGGAGAATCTCTGGAATTTAATCAAACATCTAGTGACACTTCTACAACGAGTCCACTAGCTGTGCCGCATGGAAGCAATAATAGAATTGCATGGGATACCCTGGGACAACAAAGATCAGAAGCTCTGGAGTCACTACTTGAACTTTGTGCACAACTACTTAGACGAGAAAGGCTAGAGGAACTTGCAGGTGTACTAAGACCATTTGGGGAAGAAGCCGTTTCATCAAGAGAAACAGCTATTTGGTTGACAAAAGGCCTAATGAGTATTCAAAAACAAGGTGAGGAAACCTAGTGGAATTCTTCATTATTTCTTGTAAATTATTTAGCATTAGTCCTGGGCTACTAATAAAAATGTAAAACTAACACTTGATACCGGTATTATATCCCATCTTCCTCTCATCCTATATCTTTCAAATACACAAGCATAACTAATTACATACTACAGGCACAACCATGCGACGAACGGAATTTGCAACCCTCTTGAATTCTTCTACATTTGCTATCTAATTACTTGGGATATTGAATAAAAATCATAGTAAATTATAGGGTGATATTCTTTAGAACAATTAAATGAGTGATACTTAATAATTGGGGTGGAGGGATGGTTACATGGTTCATGTGGTAGACTGTGATTGGTAATCACATAAATAAAAATTCTAAGAAAAAAATAATGGGGAGAAAAACTTCTCCAAGTCTGTAAAAATATAATTAGGTGCCTCTGAAGATATTCTTTTAAATTTTCAGGGTCTTGTAGAACCTTTAGGAACTGCAAATAGGAAAACCATATTGATGGGGTTTGCTTTGCAATTGGACATATCATCTTTGAAAAATAAGGATAAAGCATTGTTGAGTTGAGTAGAAACAACTTGGGAGTACGTAGGTGAGAAGTTAAATAGGTTGTTAATGTTCTCAAAGGGATGAGTGGGATAAAATGAATGGGATGAAAAGACTCGAGCTGCCTATAAATTGTTGGGACTAATTTTTCTGCAAAAGTTTCTTGGATAGGTGGAGTCAATGAAGATTCTCCCACCAGCCGAATAGTCTATCTTAGACAAGGTAGTTGTGTGTACTGTAGGGATAAGTATTGAAGGTATTTATAGTACAAATACTCGAGCAGCTGAGGTTGTCCTACGGGCTTCCCGCCCTTGCCTCTATACAAGAGTCAACTCCGTACGCAATAGTTGTGCCTACATAGGTAACTATCTCAACCACATTTGTATGAAGTATCGCACATTATGTGTCAAGTGTTTCGAGCATTAATTTGACAAATGCGACATTTTCTTGAATACAACTTGGGTTTGACCTTCGAGGAAGGGGTACACTCCTCGAGGCAAAGGAGAACACTCGAGGTAAAGGGTAACAACTAGGTCACCGCAAGAAGGTCTTGTTCACGGTGCACCGGGTACCGTGAAGTCTTCTTTCCCTTCAGAACCCCCATCCCAAATCCTCTACCAAGGTGTCCAATCAAGGATCCTTATATAATTTCGGTCTTTTAGTTATCAATTCATATGTCTTATCATCTCATATGTCCATTAACTCTTTCTACCTTGGGAGCCCTCCAAATCCCAATCAAGTGCAAATACAGTGGACAATGAGCCATATACTAGAGGCTTATCTGGGTAGACTAAACATTTGACGTCCTACACAGTGGACAATGAGCCATATACTAGAGGCTTATCTGGGTAGACTAAACATTTGACGTCCTACTTCAGAAGGTCGTATTTCCTTATCCAAAGGCAAGAACCTCTCCTCTCGATCCCTTGGGCGAGTTGAGCAACGGTATACCCTTAATTAACTTTGCCAGTGTGGGCATCCAATAGGTTTAGGTTCTCTCTGAGGGAGTACCCCTTTAAGGATTTGCTAGGAATGTAGTTTTTGCTATTCATAGGATCCCAGCTATATGTCTTTACTTCCGCGGTGGGAAGGCGGACTAGCCAAATCGGGCCAAGATTGTCCTCAGTCTTTACTTTTGCCCTTTTTGGGTAAGGATCCGTTTGTCACGTTTGCAGTGAGGAGGGTCAGCCTCATTCCTTCGCGGCGCCGGGCACCTTCCGCGGTCACCAACCACTTACCACGGTCTTTGCTACATGAGGGGACACTATCCTACCACGTCAGCTTGTGAACCCTCTTTAATGTTGCAATGTGTCACTTTGCAGCAAGCACACGTGTATTGATTTTATAGGCTACTACCGAGTACAACCCATCCGTTTTTATAGTCACTCAAAACTAATGAATACGCCACCACATTAAAAATTCACTAACAGCTACTAAAACCACCAATTAGGCGATGCAATACCACTTACTTAAACAAATATTGAATACACCGAAGGATGTAAAAATCAAGAAACTTTGACGTTAAATGTATGAAAATTCCTCAAAAAAATCCATGAAATATTAAACCTTTCTCAAAACTGAATAATCATAAAAATTATTATCAATTTTAGAGACGTAAAACAGTTGTGCATGATTGGTTTGTTAATGCAGTCACATGGAAAAGACACGTGACAAAAGCTCAAGTGAGGATGAGTTAACCGAAGCAAGGAATCTAAGGACTGAGCAAAAAAACCTCAATGCTCGCTAAAAAGAACCGAGCAATCAATCAAAATATTCAGACTATAAAGTCGAAACAGCTAACTGAATCGAGCTACCAGACCGAGCAAAGGTGGCGGTTAGGGGGTTTTTCAAAACCTGCCTAAAGATGACAGCATGGCAACATCAAGAAATCAAAGGTCCCAACAAACTAATAAGGAAGTAATAATGTTATGCTCACTAAATTTTAACATTAAATTTAGAGTTAAATGATATGACAATATATTATTTAAAGTTTTTATTGGGGTCCAAATAAGATGGTACCAAATAAAAAAATTCAAGTCAACTGTTATGTCATTTAAATTCTAAATTTGATCAGTATAACATTAGGATAAGGGCTGCCAAAATCGTGGGAGCACGTAGCCTAAAGAATTGGAGAGAGCAGTTATAAGAGTCAAGCTTTGGCCTATGCGCCCCCCTTTGTGCCCTTTTTCAACTTTCTAAAATTATACGTTATACCTCTAAAATTGGTCATCTCAATTTGAAAAATTATACTTCAACCAAAAATTTTGTTTTTCACTTTACATGGCGCCTTAAGTTACCAAAATTATATTTTATATATTTAAGTTGGAATCTTGATTTTGCCTTACCCCTCAGTTATTTGATTTAAACACATTGCACCCCTAAGTGTTCAAAATAGTTTTGTGAACTGTTTTAGTCTCAAATGTAACAATTTAAGCAAAATTAAAATCTAACTACGATACTATACCTCCCAGGATAAAATCTTGGATCCGCCCCTGAGAGAGAGTAAGCCAAAGAAAATCAGGGCTCAAATAAAGAAGAATCTGTCTTAAATATAGGTGCGCCACATAGCATAGCGAAATAATATAAACCCTAGTAGAAAGGTGCCATCCGGCATTATAATTACGATGCAATGGTTGAATCAAAGGTACACATTGTTTATTTACTGTTAGAGTAATTACGGACTTAAGTATCGAAGTGCCTCCGACCGATCTAACCTTATTCTCTAGTAGTTGGCAAAATAATTTGCTCGTTTAATAGAAAAAGTGCCTATTTCATTCATTTTTTCATTCAATTTAAAACTCCGTATCACCATTTATCAAGGATAGTATACTTTCCCCCAAACATGAAACAACACAATTCCACGTCCTTTCACACAGTCAATTAAATAAACACCTAATATCCACGATTCCAACAAAGCTAATGACAACACAAGTCCTCTCCAATCAATCATCTTATTGGTATATGAAATTACGCCCAAAATACAAAACCCTAATCTTAACATTCCAGTAGTCACTGAGGAGGGAGTAAATACTTGTAACTCAGGCTCGTTTTGTGGAGAAACTTTCCACAATATTGATCCACATTCCAAGAATGTCGTGGTGTTAGGTAATATAGAAAACATAGAAACACAAACGTTTTTCAATTGGCGCCAATTTAGGAAAGTTTGTGCCTGAAGGCATGGTGTAATTTGAATAGTTTTAAGAGATTTTGGTAGCCGTTAGATGAGTCTATTTGAAACCCTCGAATTGACTTATTGAAGTATGTCCTGTTTTATATTATAGAATTTATTGATATTTAAAATTTTATTTAAAACTAGCAATGCACGATTTTATATGTATAATTAAATAATATTATTTTTATAAAATTAGCAATGATATTATTTTTATAAAATATGAGAATTATATGTATAATTAAATTAAATAATAAATTAGGTGTCAAATAATTCATTAATATTTAATTATTGTTAAATTTAATTATTAATTTATTGTATAAGTTTTTCAGTACCTAATATGTCAATTTTTTTAGGTATCTCTCTAACATATTTAGGCATTTACACATCTGATCATATTATAGAATTATTAACTTTTATTTTGTTAAATAGATTGATTAAATCCCTTGAAATATTATTATATTATTGCATACCAAAAAATAAAATATAACATATACTTGACCGTATGATTTAACCTAACTATATGTGCATAATAATTTAATATATATATATAGGACTTTACTTCTTGATATATAATATAGATAATTGTATGTAACTATACTACTAATAAATGAGTTCAAAAGAATTTAGAAATTCATATAAAAGAGTCTAAAATAAGTTTAAAGTCAACTAGGTGTAGAAAAAAAATTATATAATTATATAGGTGGGTATAATTGACTTTATTATAATAATTAGAGATAAAATAAAAAATAAAAAAAATTTCATAAATGCTGATATTTATAAGTAATATAGATGTATTGATTCATACATAACAATACATATCCAACTAAAATGATATTTATAATCCATAATTACAATTTTATGATCTTATAATCAATATATATTTAAAAGAGTAATGCTATTTCCCACATAGTTTTAGATTAAAGTTAATTTTTAATAAATTTTATGGATGAATGTTTGTAATATGACTTTCTTAAGGTGTTTTCACTCCCGTACTGCCACTCTTTCTTCTGCTCTCGTTGTTATGTGATTTAGGTCTGTCCATCAGATGTTCAGAATAATAAATAATTTTTTTATTTTTTTGAGCAATACTACTTAGACTTAAAATATTGACCTAATTTGACGATAAAAGTGATTTTTTTAATAAAATTTAAAAATTAATGGTTAATTATGGAGGAGTAGTTACAAAATGTCACATGATAACGTCTAATTGAAGGGAGCCTTAGATTTTAAATTAAAAAATTCTCAATTCTTATTAATTTGGAAATGATGAGGAAAGACTTCTCAAACACTCTAACCTCTAATTTATATATATATACTAGCTAATGCTCGTGCCTAAAGGCACTATCTAACTCTAAAAAAATCGTCAATCAAAAACATATGTACTCTGTTTAGTTTACAATAACTGATATTTTACAAATAAACAAGATAAAAATTTCATGAACTTAAATTTTTAACTTATGACATAAATTTACTCCAACCATCCAATGCAAAGCAATGGAAAAAAAAAAATACTTAGTAGCCAACTACCAATAAACATATAGTTTCATGCAATAAAAATAACTACACAAATGACTCCCAACAGAAAACTAAGATCATAGTTAATATCAAAGTATCCAAAGGGATTCATATCTTTACAATATTGAGTAATCTAAATTCCATCTAGCTAGATTCATCCACCATTACAGTATCGAAAAAAAACTCTAATCTGTCAATAACATGGGTAACTTTATCCAAATTTCTTATCCTTCATTGCAAGTTAGTAGGGGGGTATATGCTCATCCGCAATGAGCCACTCATGGTCAACATCTTCCATCACCAATCAAAAGCCTGATAAAGCAATAACCCAACATGCCACGAAGACTTACGTAAAACTAAACTGCTTAATAGATGGCGGTGGCATTTCTCTGGACAGAGGTGTGACATGGTAGTATACTTTTTGAGATCTAAAAATAACAAAATCAGTAATAAATTCAATCAACAAAACCCACACAGAATAAAAATATGTATAAGCAAATAACTTCATATGTCATTAGTAAAAAGTATAATAAGCATACAAAATTCAATAGAAAAAATATTAAAAAAACCCATAGAACTTATAGAAACCCACTAAAACAGTAACTAAAAAACTCACAGACATCAATTAACAAACCCACAAAGAGAAGAATATCACTGGTCACTGGTGTGGCATAGTGCGGTGTGGTGTGGAGGAAGTGGGATTTTAAGGATGGCAAGAGGGTGAAACCGAGTGGGAGAGAGAGAACACTCCCTGTTATCACCTACACCACTCATTTCTCCTCCTCCTATCCTCCACAAAAATAGGAAACCATTAATTTTAGTAGCAACAAAACAAACAGAAACAGAATTTTTTTCTTCTGAAGACTCCATGTTTACTTATTTTTCTCAAGAAAGATTTAAAAAACTCATTCAATATGGTCAAACACATGATTTAGGATCACTTTGTAAGAAGTTTGGGTTTCTAAAAAAATTAAACTATCCAAAAACTTTAATCGAACAACATGTGTACTTAGAACCAAAGCAAAACCAAAAAGAGTATTTTACAGAAACTGAAACAGACCAGTAGCAAAGAACAAGACATGCCCAAAAATGGTGAAAGGTCACAAAACAAAATAAAAAGGATCACACCAACACTCTAAATACATCATCCTTCTTGCTCCTAAATCCGCTTCAAAACCTCTAGTGCCACATAGTACAGTGCCCAAAATCTCAGAGAATGTCTCACATGAAAAAATTCAAAAAAGTGAAAGAGAACAAAATCAACAAATCCTTGAAAGCTGTGAAACCCAAATCAAATCAAACTGCCATCACCAATCTTAAATCTGATAAAATAACAACCTAACACACTCTTCAAGCATGAAGATCTTATGTAAACATTTATATCATATAGTTACTTAAGCAAACAACAACAACAAGAAGTTAACAAAATACCAGTGAAAACTCAACACACTATAGCAAAATTGCATTGATAAAATTGAAGGAACAACCACAGCAGATCTTAGCTGTGAAATTTATAAAAAGAGACTATTGATTTGCTGAGAGACTTATTAGGACTAATGCGGTAATACCCACCGTTCTTATTAGAGACTATTGATTAGTTGCAAGACTTCTTAGGACTAAAAAAGCTTAGCAAAGCCCAAGAATATTCCTTTTAAGCNTTCCGCGGTCACCAACCACTTACCACGGTCTTTGCTACATGAGGGGACACTATCCTACCACGTCAGCTTGTGAACCCTCTTTAATGTTGCAATGTGTCACTTTGCAGCAAGCACACGTGTATTGATTTTATAGGCTACTACCGAGTACAACCCATCCGTTTTTATAGTCACTCAAAACTAATGAATACGCCACCACATTAAAAATTCACTAACAGCTACTAAAACCACCAATTAGGCGATGCAATACCACTTACTTAAACAAATATTGAATACACCGAAGGATGTAAAAATCAAGAAACTTTGACGTTAAATGTATCAAAATTCCTCAAAAAAATCCATGAAATATTAAACCTTTCTCAAAACTGAATAATCATAAAAATTATTATCAATTTTAGAGACGTAAAACAGCTGTGCATGATTGGTTTGTTAATGCAGTCACATGGAAAAGACACGTGACAAAAGCTCAAGTGAGGATGAGTTAACCGAAGCAAGGAATCTAAGGACTGAGCAAAAAAACCTCAATGCTCGCTAAAAAGAACCGAGCAATCAATCAAAATATTCAGACTATAAAGTCGAAACAGCTAACTGAATCGAGCTACCAGACCGAGCAAAGGTGGCGGTTAGGGGGTTTTTCAAAACCTGCCTAAAGATGACAGCATGGCAACATCAAGAAATCAAAGGTCCCAACAAACTAATAAGGAAGTAATAATGTTATGCTCACTAAATTTTAAGATTAAATTTAGAGTTAAATGATATGACAATATATTATTTGAAATTTTTATTGGGGCCCAAATAAGATGGTATCAAATAAAAAAATTCAAGTCAACTATNCAAAGGTCCCAACAAACTAATAAGGAAGTAATAATGTTATGCTCACTAAATTTTAACATTAAATTTAGAGTTAAATGATATGACAATATATTATTTAAAGTTTTTATTGGGGTCCAAATAAGATGGTACCAAATAAAAAAATTCAAGTCAACTGTNACAAACAGAAACAGAATTTTTTTCTTCTGAAGACTCCATGTTTACTTATTTTTCTCTAGAAAGATTTAAAAAACTCATTCAATATGGTCAAACACATGATTTAGGATCACTTTGTAAAAAGTTTGGGTTTCTAAAAAAATTAAACTATCCAAAAACTTTAATCGAACAACATGTGTACTTAGAACCAAAGCAAAACCAAAAAGNCACCCAAGAGGGATCCCTAATTCAAATCCAGATATTGCTTCCACTGGAAACACGAAAAGTACAGTGACACTTTCTTGTGGATATGAATTAGGAGCAAAAGCAGATGATCTTCACCCCTCCAAGCTTACAGGAAAAGGAGAATCTCTGGAATTTAATCAAACATCTAGTGACACTTCTACAACGAGTCCACTAGCTGTGCCGCATGGAAGCAATAATAGAATTGCATGGGATACCCTGGGACAACAAAGATCAGAAGCTCTGGAGTCACTACTTGAACTTTGTGCACAACTACTTAGACGAGAAAGGCTAGAGGAACTTGCAGGTGTACTGAGACCATTTGGGGAAGAAGCCGTTTCATCAAGAGAAACAGCTATTTGGTTGACAAAAGGCCTAATGAGTATTCAAAAACAAGGTGAGGAAACCTAGTGGAATTCTTCATTATTTCTTGTAAATTATTTAGCATTAGTCCTGGGCTACTAATAAAAATGTAAAACTAACACTTGATACCGGTATTATATCCCATCTTCCTCTCATCCTATATCTTTCAAATACACAAGCATAACTAATTACATACTACAGGCACAACCATGCGACGAACGGAATTTGCAACCCTCTTGAATTCTTCTACATTTGCTATCTAATTACTTGGGATATTGAATAAAAATCATAGTAAATTATAGGGTGATATTCTTTAGAACAATTAAATGAGTGATACTTAATAGTTGGGGTGGGGGGATGGTTACATGGTTCATGTGGTAGACTGTGATTGGTAATCACATAAATAAAAATTCTAAGAAAAAAATAATGGGGAGAAAAACTTCTCCAAGTCTGTAAAAATATAATTAGGTGCCTCTGAAGATATTCTTTTAAATTTTCAGGGTCTTGTAGAACCTTTAGGAACTGCAAATAGGAAAACCATATTGATGGGGTTTGCTTTGCAATTGGACATATCATCTTTGAAAAATAAGGATAAAGCATTGTTGAGTTGAGTAGAAACAACTTGGGAGTACGTAGGTGAGAAGTTAAATAGGTTGTTAATGTTCTCAAAGGGATGAGTGGGATAAAATGAATGGGATGAAAAGACTCGAGCTGCCTATAAATTGTTGGGACTAATTTTTCTGCAAAAGTTTCTTGGATAGGTGGAGTCAATGAAGATTCTCCCACCAGCCGAATAGTCTATCTTAGACAAGGTAGTTGTGTGTACTGTAGGGATAAGTATTGAAGGTATTTATAGTACAAATACTCGAGCAGCTGAGGTTGTCCTACGGGCTTCCCGCCCTTGCCTCTATACAAGAGTCAACTCCGTACGCAATAGTTGTGCCTACATAGGTAACTATCTCAACCACATTTGTATGAAGTATCGCACATTATGTGTCAAGTGTTTCGAGCATTAATTTGACAAATGCGACATTTTCTTGAATACAACTTGGGTTTGACCTTCGAGGAAGGGGTACACTCCTCGAGGCAAAGGAGAACACTCGAGGTAAAGGGTAACAACTAGGTCACCGCAAGAAGGTCTTGTTCACGGTGCACCGGGTACCGTGAAGTCTTCTTTCCCTTCAGAACCCCCATCCCAAATCCTCTACCAAGGTGTCCAATCAAGGATCCTTATATAATTTCGGTCTTTTAGTTATCAATTCATATGTCTTATCATCTCATATGTCCATTAACTCTTTCTACCTTGGGAGCCCTCCAAATCCCAATCAAGTGCAAATACAGTGGACAATGAGCCATATACTAGAGACTTATCTAGGTAGACTAAACCTTTGACGTCCTACTTCAGAAGGTCATATTTCCTTATCCAAAGGCAAGAACCTCTCCTCTCGATCCCTTGGGCGAGTTGAGCAACGGTATACCCTTAATTAACTTTGCCAGTGTGGGCATCCAATAGGTTTAGGTTCTCTCTGAGGGAGTACCCCTTTAAGGATTTGCTAGGAATGTAGTTTTTGCTATTCATAGGATCCCAGCTATATGTCTTTACTTCCGCGGTGGGAAGGCGGACTAGCCAAATCGGGCCAAGATTGTCCTCAGTCTTTACTTTTGCCCTTTTTGGGTAAGGATCCGTTTGTCACGTTTGCAGTGAGGAGGGTCAGCCTCATTCCTTCGCGGCGCCGGGCACCTTCCGCGGTCACCAACCACTTACCACGGTCTTTGCTACATGAGGGGACACTATCCTACCACGTCAGCTTGTGAACCCTCTTTAATCTTGCAATGTGTCACTTTGCAGCAAGCACACGTGTATTGATTTTATAGGCTACTACCGAGTACAACCCATCCGTTTTTATAGTCACTCAAAACTAATGAATACGCCACCACATTAAAAATTCACTAACAGCTACTAAAACCACCAATTAGGCGATGCAATACCACTTACTTAAACAAATATTGAATACACCGAAGGATGTAAAAATCAAGAAACTTTGACGCTAAATGTATCAAAATTCCTCAAAAAAATCCATGAAATATTAAACCTTTCTCAAAACTGAATAATCATAAAAATTATTATCAATTTTAGAGACGTAAAACAGTTGTGCATGATTGGTTTGTTAATGCAGTCACATGGAAAAGACACGTGACAAAAGCTCAAGTGAGGATGAGTTAACCGAAGCAAGGAATCTAAGGACTGAGCAAAAAAACCTCAATGCTCGCTAAAAAGAACCGAGCAATCAATCAAAATATTCAGACTATAAAGTCGAAACAGCTAACTGAATCGAGCTACCAGACCGAGCAAAGGTGGCGGTTAGGGGGTTTTTCAAAACCTGCCTAAAGATGACAGCATGGCAACATCAAGAAATCAAAGGTCCCAACAAACTAATAAGGAAGTAATAATGTTATGCTCACTAAATTTTAACATTAAATTTAGAGTTAAATGATATGACAATATATTATTTAAAGTTTTTATTGGGGTCCAAATAAGATGGTACCAAATAAAAAAATTCAAGTCAACTGTTATGTCATTTAAATTCTAAATTTGATCAGTATAACATTAGGATAAGGGCTGCCAAAATCGTGGGAGCACGTAGCCTAAAGAATTGGAGAGAGCAGTTATAAGAGTCAAGCTTTGGCCTATGCGCCCCCCTTTGTGCCCTTTTTCAACTTTCTAAAATTATACGTTATACCTCTAAAATTGGTCATCTCAATTTGAAAAATTATACTTCAACCAAAAATTTTGTTTTTCACTTTACATGGCGCCTTAAGTTACCAAAATTATATTTTATATATTTAAGTTGGAATCTTGATTTTGCCTTACCCCTCAGTTATTTGATTTAAACACATTGCACCCCTAAGTGTTCAAAATAGTTTTGTGAACTGTTTTAGTCTCAAATGTAACAATTTAAGCAAAATTAAAATCTAACTACGATACTATACCTCCCAGGATAAAATCTTGGATCCGCCCCTGAGAGAGAGTAAGCCAAAGAAAATCAGGGCTCAAATAAAGAAGAATCTGTCTTAAATATAGGTGCGCCACATAGCATAGCGAAATAATATAAACCCTAGTAGAAAGGTGACATCCGGCATTATAATTACGATGCAATGGTTGAATCAAAGGTACACATTGTTTATTTACTGTTAGAGTAATTACGGACTTAAGTATCGAAGTGCCTCCGACCGATCTAACCTTATTCTCTAGTAGTTGGCAAAATAATTTGCTCGTTTAATAGAAAAAGTGCCTATTTCATTCATTTTTTCATTCAATTTAAAACTCCGTATCACCATTTATCAAGGATAGTATACTTTCCCCCAAACATGAAACAACACAATTCCACGTCCTTTCACACAGTCAATTAAATAAACACCTAATATCCACGATTCCAACAAAGCTAATGACAACACAAGTCCTCTCCAATCAATCATCTTATTGGTATATGAAATTACGCCCAAAATACAAAACCCTAATCTTAACATTCCAGTAGTCACTGAGGAGGGAGTAAATACCTGTAACTCAGGCTCGTTTTGTGGAGAAACTTTCCACAATATTGATCCACATTCCAAGAATGTCGCGATGTTAGGTAATATAGAAAACATAGAAACACAAACGTTTTTCAATTGGCGCCAATTTAGGAAAGTTTGTGCCTGAAGGCACGATGTAATTTGAATAGTTTTAAGAGATTTTGGTAGCCGTTAGATGAGTTTATTTGAAACCCTCGAATTGACTTATTGAAGTATGTCCTGTTTTATATTATAGAATTCATTGATATTTAAAAGTTTATTTAAAACTAGCAATGCACGATTTTATATGTATAATTAAATAATATTATTTTTATAAAATATGAGAATTATATGTATAATTAAATTAAATAATAAATTAGGTGTCAAATAATTCATTAATATTTAATTATTGTTAAATTTAATTATTAATTTATTGTATAAGTTTTTCAGTACCTAATATGTCAATTTTTTTAGGTATCTCTCTAACATATTTAGGCATTTACACATCTGATCATATTATAGAATTATTAACTTTTATTTTGTTAAATAGATTGATTAAATCCCTTAAAATATTATTATATTATTGCATACCAAAAAATAAAATATAACATATACTTGACCGTATGATTTAACCTAACTATATGTGTATAATAATTTAATATATATATAAGACTTTACTTCTTGATATATAATATATATAATTGTATGTAACTATACTACTAATAAATGAGTTCAAAAGAATTTAGAAATTCATATTAAATAGTCTAAAATAAATTAAAAGTCAACTAGGTGTAGAAAAAAATTAGATAATTATATAGGTGGGTATAATTGACTTTATTATAATAATTAGAGATAAAATAAAAAATTAAAAATTTTTCATAAATGCTGATATTTATAAGTAATATAGATGTATTGATTCATACATAACAATACATATCCAACTAAAATGATATTTATAATCCATAATTACAATTTTATGATCTTATAATCAATATATATTTAAAAGAGTAATGCTATTTCCCACATAGTTTTAGATTAAAGTTAATTTTTAATAAATTTTATGGATGAATGTTTGTAATATGACTTTCTTAAGGTGTTTTCACTCCCGTACTCCCACTCTTTCTTCTGCTCTTGTTTTATGTGATTTAGGTCTGTCCATCAGATGCACGGAATAATAAATAATTTTTTTATTTTTTTGAGCAATACTACTTAGACTTAAAATATTGACCTAATTTGGCGATAAAAGTGAATTTTTTAATAAAATTTAAAAATTAATGGTTAATTATGGAGGAGTAGTTACAAAATGTCACATGATAACGTCTAATTGAAGGGAGCCTTAGATTTTAAATTAAAAAATTCTCAATTCTTATTAATTTGGAAATGATGAGGAAAGACTTCTCAAACACTCTAACCTCTAATTTATATATATATACTAGCTAATGCTCGTGCCTAAAGGCACTATCTAACTCTAAAAAAATCGTCCATCAAAAACATATGTACTCTGTTTAGTTTACAATAACTGATATTTTACAAATAAACAAGATAAAAATTTCATGAACTTAAATTTTTAACTTATGACATAAATTTACTCCAACCATCCAATGCAAAGCAATGGAAAAAAAAAAATACTTAGTAGCCAACTACCAATAAACATATAGTTTCATGCAATAAAAATAACTACACAAATGACTCCCAACAGAAAACTAAGATCATAGTTAATATCAAAGTATCCAAAGGGATTCATATCTTTACAATATTGAGTAATCTAAATTCCATCTAGCTAGATTCATCCACCATTACAGTATCGAAAAAAAACTCTAATCTGTCAATAACATGGGTAACTTTATCCAAATTTCTTATCCTTCATTGCAAGTTAGTAGGGGGGTATATGCTCATCCGCAATGAGCCACTCATGGTCAACATCTTCCATCACCAATCAAAAGCCTGATAAAGCAATAACCCAACATGCCACGAAGACTTACGTAAAACTAAACTGCTTAATAGATGGCGGTGGCATTTCTCTGGACAGAGGTGTGACATGGTAGTATACTTTTTGAGATCTAAAAATAACAAAATCAGTAATAAATTCAATCAACAAAACCCACACAGAATAAAAATATGTATAAGCAAATAACTTCATATGTCATTAGTAAAAAGTATAATAAGCATACAAAATTCAATAGAAAAAATATTAAAAAAACCCATAGAACTTATAGAAACCCACTAAAACAGTAACTAAAAAACTCACAGACATCAATTAACAAACCCACAAAGAGAAGAATATCACTGGTCACTGGTGTGGCATAGTGCGGTGTGGTGTGGAGGAAGTGGGATTTTAAGGATGGCAAGAGGGTGAAACCGAGTGGGAGAGAGAGAACACTCCCTGTTATCACCTACACCACTCATTTCTCCTCCTCCTATCCTCCACAAAAATAGGAAACCATTAATTTTAGTAGCAACAAAACAAACAGAAACAGAATTTTTTTCTTCTGAAGACTCCATGTTTACTTATTTTTCTCAAGAAAGATTTAAAAAACTCATTCAATATGGTCAAACACATGATTTAGGATCACTTTGTAAGAAGTTTGGGTTTCTAAAAAAATTAAACTATCCAAAAACTTTAATCGAACAACATGTGTACTTAGAACCAAAGCAAAACCAAAAGGAGTATTTTACAGAAACTGAAACAGACCAGTAGCAAAGAACAAGACATGCCCAAAAATGGTGAAAGGTCACAAAACAAAATAAAAAGGATCACACCAACACTCTAAATACATCATCCTTCTTGCTCCTAAATCCGCTTCAAAACCTCTAGTGCCACATAGTACAGTGCCCAAAATCTCAGAGAATGTCTCACATGAAAAAATTCAAAAAAGTGAAAGAGAACAAAATCAACAAATCCTTGAAAGCTGTGAAACCCAAATCAAATCAAACTGCCATCACCAATCTTAAATCTGATAAAATAACAACCTAACACACTCTTCAAGCATGAAGATCTTATGTAAACATTTATATCATATAGTTACTTAAGCAAACAACAACAACAAGAAGTTAACAAAATACCAGTGAAAACTCAACACACTATAGCAAAATTGCATTGATAAAATTGAAGGAACAACCACAGCAGATCTTAGCTGTGAAATTTATAAAAAGAGACTATTGATTTGCTGAGAGACTTATTAGGACTAATGCGGTAATACCCACCGTTCTTATTAGAGACTATTGATTAGTTGCAAGACTTCTTAGGACTAAAAAAGCTTAGCAAAGCCCAAGAATATTCCTTTTAAGCCTTGCATTTAAACATTTTAAACCTCACCATTTTATCCTCTATAATTCCTGTGTGAAGTTGATAGCAATGTAGAAGCATCAGTATGTAAGGTAAAATACATAGCAAATTTAATGGGCCATCACCTATCAAATGCTTGAACCCACAAAGAAGTAAAGCTTGTGAATGGTCCCAGCTTGCTGTGGATAGGTCTTGAGCCTCAATGTTGGCCTTCAACACAAAATGGTGTTTTTCGTTCATATCCCAATCAAAAAGAGAAAACAACAACTGCTAGATTATTAATCATCCAAACAAACATTAAACTAAAAATTTAAAGAAATCAGTTACTTGTTAATGGTGTATTAATAATTCATACTTGTTTCATTTCACTGCTCATTGGTGTAGCAACTGATCGCTTGTCTCTTTTCTAAGGCCAATTTTGTCAATCTCTACCCACCCAATATACAAATGGAGGTTCTTCAAAGGTCTCTTGCCGCAAATGCCAACAAAATGCTTTGATCTAAACAGGTTAATCTAACATTTAATCCCATCAATGGATCACAATACAATGGGGAAACAAAAAAAATATATTTATCCTAGCATATCAAGCAAGCATAACATGGATTAAAAAAATACATTAAAGACCAAAAAAGTCTAAAAACTAAAACATCATACAACATTTAATGGCCGATTCATAAAGAATGAAGCACTAAGACGATTATCTCTCACCATTCATAGAGCCCACAAGTAAAAACACTAAGCAAAATTTATTTAAGAAAAGAATTTGAAAGGAAGCAAGCCCACTACCTATTCAATAATCGAAGTTATCAAGTCTAATTTTTAAATTTATCTAGCATTACTTATTGAATAAAAACCAATTTGGAAAGTGGGCGGGATATTAGGGGAATTAATTCCCAGAATTAAATCTAAGGATGAGCGGCAAAAAAATTTCAAGAGTTAATGTGGTACGTTGAATCGAAATGATCTGAGATATTAATAGCTAAAGATAGTTTAAAATAGCGTCATCCAAATTTTTTTGGTCATGAAACGATCTAAGTCGTTCTTTATTTATTAGATTCAAAATCATTTTACTTTATTATATCGATATGTATAGACATTTATATAGAAATGTATAGACATTTATATATAGTGCCTTTAGGCACGTGCATTAGCTAACAATGCACAATTGCATGTAAATAAAGTAGAGATGAGTTTGAATCCCAAAAATTATCTTAAACTTTTTGCGGTTTAGATCAAATTCTGAGAAAACATAAGTTACATTCAAGGGTCTATCTTATCTCTAATTTTTTGCTGCTCATATCAGCTCAAAAATATTGATCCGATGGATCAAATTGACTGACAAATATTTTTTTCCCGCTCAACACAACCTTCATTTTTACTTCCCAAGTTAGCGTATCTCTTTCCCAAATTCACGCCCATAAATATTCATATTTTTTCCTTAATCACGTGATATCTTTATTCTCCTTCCCATCAATTTCAATAACTATGGCCTTCAATCTCGCGATATCTCTGTTCAGAGGTAAATCATACCATCTTTTACCCAAAATTTCACCCCCAATTTCGGCTATCACTAGTTCAATGTTCCATTTGAGACGATGAAAAATGGAAGAATAAAAAGTTAGAGGGATAGCTAAAATAACATATTTGGTAAATAATTAAAATAGAAATGATGAAAAAGTAGATGAATGAATTTTTCTTTCAACTCACCAAAATCAATCTCTCCAAAATTGGAAGGAAAGTGGATAAAAAATTATTTATTTGTGTTGAAATATGTCTTATTTGTCTGTATATCATTTGATATATATCTACTATTCATAACTCATGTCTGAAGGCACGATGACACATAAAATTCAAGCGTTCAAAAAAATCTATCGCACTATATTAAATAATAATTTTTCTTTCTTTCATTTCTTTAATTACATCATTTAAAATCTATGTTTATCCATTATTTACTTAAAAATATTGACAATTTTTTTTAAAATATGTAATCCGATAAAATTTTCTCAACATATATATACTATCGTATATTAATAATGTTTGAAACGAAAAACATATTAAACTATAAATTAATCAAATATAAAAATAATGAGGCATATGATAAAAATGAGTGTTGTGATATTTTTGGGGGGGTGTGTAAGGGATAAGATTCAACTTGTAAGCTATCTTATTATATAGATATAGAGAGAGANATTATGTCATTTAAATTCTAAATTTGATCAGTATAACATTAGGATAAGGGCTGCCAAAATCGTGGGAGCACGTAGCCTAAAGAATTGGAGAGAGCAGTTATAAGAGTCAAGCTTTGGCCTATGCGCCCCCCTTTGTGCCCTTTTTCAACTTTCTAAAATTATACGTTATCCCTCTAAAATTGGTCATCTCAATTTGAAAAATTATACTTCAACCAAAAATTTTGTTTTTCACTTTACATGGCGCCTTAAGTTACCAAAATTATATTTTATATATTTAAGTTGGAATCTTGATTTTGCCTTACCCCTCAGTTATTTGATTTAAACACATTGCACCCCTAAGTGTTCAAAATAGTTTTGTGAACTGTTTTAGTCTCAAATGTAACAATTTAAGCAAAATTAAAATCTAACTACGATACTATACCTCCCAGGATAAAATTTNTACCCCTCAGTTATTTGATTTAAACACATTGCACCCCTAAGTGTTCAAAATAGTTTTGTGAACTGTTTTAGTTTCAAATGTAACAATTTGAGCAAAATTAAAATCTAACTACGACACTATACCTCCCAGGATAAAATCTNACATTAATTTCATAAATAAATACAATGATAAAATATATATTTATATTTTTTTAAAAAAATTAAAAATTAAAATTAAAATTAAAAAATACTTCTTCCGTTCCTAAATATCTGTCGTTTTACACAATTTTTTTTTATTCCATAATATTTGTCGATTAATGAAACCAAAAAGATAATTAATATTTTTTCTTCCAAATTTATCCTTAACTTTTCAATGCATTAGATTTAGTGGAGGCTAAGTGTCTTTCATATTCCTTTCTTTCCCAATATGTATTGAATAACGGTATTTTAGTCTTGTACAATTATTTTTTACTCATATTAGAGTTATTCAATAGCTTCCTTAATTCTTGTGCAAAAATCTTAAACGACATATATTTAAGAACGGAGGGAGTAAAAAATAAAATATATATATTTCACGTCTTACCAAGCACAAAAAAAATTAATTATTTTTATTTTTTATTCATCCTACCAAACACATAAAAAGGAAAATATATTATTCCTAATTTTTTTCCTTAGAAGATATTTTTTCTACTTTCCATCCTTTCTGATTTTCATCTTACTGTACAGAGCATAAATATTTGTGCGATATTTTATTGCAATCTCTTCTCATCTCTCTCTTATTTCCCCCCATCGGCTCCCTCCCTCTCCTCTCTCCTGTCTCGCTCTCTTCGTCGGTCGATGCTAGCAACAGCCACCGTCGATGCAGCTAGGTATACGTCTCTCTTTCCCTATCTATGCTTTTCTCTTTTGTCTCGGCACCTTCTCTATTATCTCTGCCCCATTGGTTACGGCGACGCACCANAATTAAAATAGAAATGATGAAAAAGTAGATGAATGAATTTTTCTTTCAACTCACCAAAATCAATCTCTCCAAAATTGGAAGGAAAGTGGATAAAAAATTATTTATTTGTGTTGAAATATGTCTTATTTGTCTGTATATCATTTGATATATATCTACTATTCATAACTCATGTCTGAAGGCACGATGACACATAAAATTCAAGCGTTCAAAAAAATCTATCGCACTATATTAAATAATAATTTTTCTTTCTTTCATTTCTTTAATTACATCATTTAAAATCTATGTTTATCCATTATTTACTTAAAAATATTGACAATTTTTTTTAAAATATGTAATCCGATAAAATTTTCTCAACATATATATACTATCGTATATTAATAATGTTTGAAACGAAAAACATATTAAACTATAAATTAATCAAATATAAAAATAATGAGGCATATGATAAAAATGAGTGTTGTGATATTTTTGGGGGGGTGTGTAAGGGATAAGATTCAACTTGTAAGCTATCTTATTATATAGATATAGAGAGAGAGGAGATGAGATATTATGTTTAAAACATCTAAGAGAGAGAGAGAGAGAGAGAGAGAGTTACATGAGAGATAGGAGTGTTAAATTTAAGTCCAATTATAATCATTAGATCAGTATTTATGAGATGATTTAAATCGTTTTTTATGTTAAAATTACGTTATTCGTTAAATATATTTATGTTTTGTCTCAAAATGATCTGGACCTCTCTTTACCTCCAAAATTCAAATTCAATTCTAATTTATTATATAGATATTATGTATACATTAATTTCATAAATAAATACAATGATAAAATATATATTTATATTTTTTAAAAAAAATTAAAAATTAAAATTAAAATTAAAAAATACTTCTTCCGTTCCTAAATATCTGTCGTTTTACACAATTTTTTTTTATTCCATAATATTTGTCGATTAATGAAACCAAAAAGATAATTAATATTTTTTCTTCCAAATTTATCCTTAACTTTTCAATGCATTAGATTTAGTGGAGGCTAAGTGTCTTTCATATTCCTTTCTTTCTCAATATGTATTGAATAACGGTATTTTAGTCTTGTACAATTATTTTTTACTCATATTAGAGTTATTCAATAGCTTCCTTAATTCTTGTGCAAAAATCTTAAACGACATATATTTAAGAACGGAGGGAGTAAAAAATAAAATATATATATTTCACGTCTTACCAAGCACAAAAAAAATTAATTATTTTTATTTTTTATTCATCCTACCAAACACATAAAAAGGAAAATATATTATTCCTAATTTTTTTCCTTAGAAGATATTTTTTCTACTTTCCATCCTTTCTGATTTTCATCTTACTAATTTTCATCTTACTGTACAGAGCATAAATATTTGTGCGATATTTTATTGCAATCTCTTCTCATCTCTCTCTTATTTCCCCCCATCGGCTCCCTCCCTCTCCTCTCTCCTGTCTCGCTCTCTTCGTCGGTCGATGCTAGCAACAGCCACCGTCGATGCAGCTAGGTATACGTCTCTCTTTCCCTATCTATGCTTTTCTCTTTTGTCTCGGCACCTTCTCTATTATCTCTGCCCCATTGGTTACGGCGACGCACCATTACCCAATGACGCCTAACAACAATCATGGTCCACCACCCATTGATGCCTGGTATTTCCATCTCTTTGTCCTCCTCTCTCTCCCTATCTCTGATTCCACCAATCATCGTCATTCTATGCCTCCCCTCCCCTATTCTTCTATTTCTCCTCTCTCTCTCTCTCTCTCTCTCTCTCTCTTTCTCTCTCTCTTTGTACTACTACACCCTACCCAAACCCTGGCCCACATCCCTCTTTCTTTCCCCTTACTCTCTACACACACATACCACCTGTTAACTTTAATCAATCATAGAAAAGTAAGAGAAAGAAGAAGAGAATATTATTGAGGCATAAGAAGCCAGAACAACCTTAAAAGAAAACTATTTATAAGAGGTTTTTTTATAGTAAACTAAGCTAGGGCAACATAAAAGAAAATAAATGATTAAACTACCCCTAAGTCTAAATATAATAACTATTTTAACACCCTCCCTCAAACTTATGATGTGATAACATCAAACATCAAGAGTTTGCAAAGAAAAAAACGGAAACAAGTGACAGGATGCAATTTTGTGAAGAAATCTGCTAGCTACATACAATCCTCCCTTTCTACGGTGTGTCTCAATCATCTTGTTGGACTGTAGATCCTAAGGACCTAAGGTAAATGAACCTACTAAAGGAAATACTGTAAGTGCACCAGGCTGATGGAGAGAGATTAACTTTTGTAATTGATCAACAACCATAGTTAGGTTGGGTGCCTGTGAGGAGGACTCATCCACTGCTGATTGATTTGCTGTCCTCTTTGCATTTTTGTTCATCAGTTTAGGGCATTGAGCCTTCCAGTAGCCCTTCTCATGACAGAAGCTACACTCATCTAAAGCTATACGACCCCGATATTTAGAAGTCACCGTTAGAGGCACAACCAATACAGTCTGAGTAGGCAATGGAATTAGACTTTTTCCAGAAAAGGTCTTAAGACGAACTTTTTTAGCCAGAAGCTCATTCACTACTGCATCCACTGAGGGAAGTGGATTATGATGAAGAATAGTCCCTCAAAGTCATCCCTGAGCGCCATCAAAAATTGCACCAACCTCTGCTGCTCTCTAAAATTGCAATATATCTTATGAGTACTCAGTTCAACAGGTTCAACGAGTGCTAACTGATCCCAATATCCAGTCATAACTGAGTAGAACTCTTGAATGTTCTTATCACCCTGACATGCAGCTCAAATTTCATGCTCTAATTGATACCTCTTTGCAAATTTATATTGAACAAATAAGGTAGCTAAATAATTCTAAATCTCCTTGGTTGTATTAAACTTAGTCAAATGAACATCAATGGTCTGATCAACTGAGTTGTTAATCCAAGTGATGATTGTAGCGTTGTTGATTTCTCAAGTATTCTTTAAGTCAACATATTTCTCGACTTTAGGATCAGTTGCAACTGACGAATCACCACTAACATTTTCATAACATAAGCTCAATATACAGAGTTCTCACATTTTAATCTGACACTAATAGCTTGAAGAGAATCAAAATTTTCACTGGTCATAATACCCAAATTAAGCAATCTAAAGTAAATATTAAAGTAAACAAACAAAATCTAGCAACCCAACAACCTAGCAAAATCCAACCCAACACCCAAATAGCAAATAAGTGCCCAACAGAAAATCAAAGTTCAACAATTTTACAAATTAAATACTCACCTAGCCATTCGTTCACAAAATTTGCCTCCAAAGACTCAAATCCACCAATCAGTAAAAAGGAAACAAAAGTTTTCTGCTTATTTAGTGCGAAAAAATGCAAACAAACCTAAACAATACAACACTATGTCAAATAGCAAGCCCAAACAAACATTGCAAACAAACTTAGACAATGCAACGCTATGTCAAATAGCAAGCCCAAATTAACAGAAGAATAGTCAAATCAGAACTAGCCCCAAACCAACAGTAGCCAAAATTAACAAACTCTAGTAGTTAGGATTTCTTACCTTGCAAAGATTAGTTCAGTGAAGAAGGCCCAACAACGAGAAGCACCAACAGAAGAGAAGAGGCAGCCAACGTCAAACAATGCAAAGTTCGAACAAATCAACTCAACAATTTTGTAAATCAAATACCCATAACAGTCGAATTCGGCACTCTTCACAGCTCGTGAACATTAACTTCGATCCTGTTCACAACGCGTGAACAATAACTTTGGTACTATTCACAGCGCATGAGTAGTAACTTCTGCACTGTTCACAGCCATTAGAACCACAAAAACAAATCAGCAACCCTAATCTAAGAATAAATTGTCATAGATGATGTCAACCCTAGTTCAAGAATATATTCTTTCTCCAACTAAATTACTGTGATGCTACAATATATTTTGGATCGAAACCATGCTTTGATATCATGTTAACTTTGATCAATCATAGAAAAGTAAGAGAAAGAAGAAGAAAATATTATTGAGACACAATAAGTCAAAACAATGTTAAAAGAAAACTACTTATAAGAGGTTTTTATGTAGTAAACTAAACTAGGGCAACATAAAAAAAAATAAATGACTAAACTAACCCTAAGTCTAAATATAATAATTATTCTAACACCACCGTCAACCACCCTCCTTTCCTCCTCTCCCCCTCCCCCATAGGCGGAGGGAGATAAGGGCCAGGGTGGGCATGTGCCCCCCTTAAATTTTTTTTTTATTAGATATATATATATATATATATATATTATGTGTGCTCCCTTATTTATATTAGACCTACATTATTTATCCAAAATAATTAAACAATTAAGTCCATTTAAAACAAAAAAAATTGAACTAACTATTATATATCTAAACTTATTAAAAAAATCAAATATTTGACTTATCACAATCCACACATATTAAAAAACAAAATTTTTGGCCCACCATCATTAAAAAATAAAATTTTTGGCTCACTTGATTCAAACCTATTTTATCTTTTTTTTTGTTCTCTGTATCACTCACTCCCAGTTGTCCATTGTCCACTACCCAGCCACAAGAAAAAAAGAAGAAATAGAGAAAAGCTCAACACACGAGAAGCTCACTTCCTTGATTTTTTTTGTCCTTCCTTACACCAACCTATAAAATTATTTTATACATTATATTTACCCCCTAAGTTTTTAGAAATTTTAATAATGGTTCTAGTCTTTTTTTTTTTTTTTAATAAATTAGTGGACTACTAACCCTCTAAAATAAATATGTTAGTTTTGAATTGAGTCAATGTTTTACTTGTATATTGACAAAAAATATAATATTTATCTTTATCTAACACAACGTTCGTTATTTTTTAAGAATAATTTTTAATTTTTATTTACCATTTTTTTTAGTAATAATAGTCTATAACCTAATAAAATACAAAAATTAATTTACATTTCATTCATATATAAAATTTTAGAGATTTTAAAAAATTGTACATTTTATTGAAATATATAATTAAGTTAAAATGTACTAAAAAAATTATTTTGTGTCTTTTTGTTAAGATTTTGTTTCGGCTAAATAAAAATTGAATTTACTATTTCACAATAATTTAGTATTGATTCTTACTTTTTTTTTATTCTTGAATTGAATTTTTTTGTATTAATTTTGGCTTAAATTTTTTATACCAATTATATTTTGCTTCTATCATAGATATTCATGGCTCCGTCCCTAACAATATATTTTTTTTTTGAAATTTTTTATGTTAAATGAGTTTCATATATCAAATATAATATAATAAATATAAATATGTTATATAGTGTGATTGGTTGGAAGGAAAAAAATTAGATTATATAATTAAAGTGCCCACCTGGGTAAAATTCGTGGCTCCACCCCTGCTCTCCCCCCAACCCCTTTCCCACCGAACTCCGCCATCAGAACCCCCCATCTCCACCACCACCACAGCTTTTCTTTCTCTCCTATTACTCTTTGCACATACCCTCAATGCATTCACACAGCACCCACCCACCCAACGGCACAACATACACGTGCTCACGGCTTTGCTAATTTCCACTTTTTAGGCTTGCTCGCACAAAATGCCTGACAAGGATTTGGTTTTTTTGGTTTCTGTTTGGTCCTCTCTCTTTGGTTTCTTGGTGTTATATCTACTTTTTTCCCTATTGTGTTATTCGTTTGCTACCATCCGTTATTGATCCTGCTTTTCAAAACTAATTTCATGTGGTTGAGTATCTTCATGTTTGATTTCTTATAAAATTGATGTTTGAGACTTCCTTGGCCTCAAGTATTCATTTGGATTGTTGTTTAGGTACTAATAATTTTAATTAATATTCTTTGAATTCTGTTTTTGCTTATATATTTAATCTCTATTGGAAGGTAGTACATGCTTGATCAATTAGTTCTTGTTTGGTTGTGGAACATGTTCTTTCAAGTCATATACCTCTAACTAAATAGTTGGTTTGAGTGGAAGTTTTGAGTTTGGATTGATTTGCTTCATACACAAGTTTTATTGAACCATTTGATGAATAGCAAATGAAAGATGGTGAAGCTCCTCCCTAGAGGGATAGAGATGTTGAGAACTTCATTCCACTGGGTAAGCTTGCTCCATTTTCCATGTTGTATTGAAATTTATGAAAATGACACACTCATTATTCTTTTCCCGCTGGGTACCAATATTTGTTCAACACACAATAAAGGAACCTAGAAAAACATATAGAGAATAGATGCAGTTAATTTTGTTCGGGTCACTAAGTCATCAATTAGATATAGGTTTGATCTTCTCATCCTTCATCTTATCAACAACAACATCATATTCAACAAAGAGTTTTGCTTACTGCATATTTGGGGCATCTGCAGCGACAATAATATTATTGGTGTCCTTCAAGCTAAATGCTCTATCCACAGGATTTCGAAGTCTAAGATCCTAATTGTTATTTACCTGCTTACTTAATGCACTAAGCCACATGCTTTTGAAATCACATTCCAATGTTTAACCTTCATGTTGTTTTGTACTACGAAGTGGTGTATTCTGCTGAGATTTAACCTAGTTCTTTTTGTGGGTTTGGTTTTGATAACATTTTAACAAGGTATGTAGAAACACTGCATGAGGTGATTAGTTCATTTTTCAATCCTTTTGTCTTCATTATGATCTTCTTCTTGGTCAGTTTGCGTGCTGAGTTTTTTAATGAATTTCCCCTGTTTTGTCTCAGGCCATGTTGTGCACATTTTGTGTGTTGTTTTGGTAATACTATGTTAAAAACACATAGAAGCGTCAATTTTTAAGAATAAATAAGATATGCCCTTTTTGTCCTTTAATCAGTTGAAAGTGGCTGATTTTTTTATTTTGTTTATGATTATTGTTCTTTGATTTTGATAAGTTTCAAAATTGGAAATTTTGGCTGATCTGAAGCATTTGGGTACACTTGAGTGTATCAATTTTATGGTTTGTTCTGTGAATAATTGCTTATACGAGCAGGTACTATTTCTCCGTGACCTTTACTAATTAGATTCACTTACCCTTTTGTTTTGGTTTTGGTATTGTTTTCTTAGACATAGTTTGATTTTTGGATCTATAGCATCCTGGAGGTATGAAGCCGAGCTTTGTGGTGGTGGTGGTGGTGGTGGAGGAGGAAATCAAATCAGATTTTTTGCTCCCACAGATGACGGTTTTTTGAACAAGTCTCTGGGAGATATTTTCAGTTTCGTGCAGATAAAGAAGGGATTTTCACGAACGGCTATATAAGGTGTATGGTTCTAAATCCTCATGGTTAGGATTTTAAATTTTGAATTATTGAATAAAATTTCACTCGCTAAGTCGAGGTTTAATTTAAAAAAAAAAAGTTTCAATCTTTTGGTGGATTTTTTTAATGTTACAAGAATTTCATGCACAATTGTTACTTGGATTGAGCAATTTTTTGTATTATGCAGTTCTTACAAGCACGACCAATTTTTTTTGAATTTTTTGTTTATTACATAGTGTCTTCAGGTATGGGCATTATCTAGGATTGGTTTTACTATCATATGGAATTAAAATTTCGACTTGACAATAGTTTTACTACCGTTTGAATTCATGTTAATTTTTGTTTTTCGCATGCATTTTCATCATCTAAATTTCAACTCTATGAATTTCCATTGGCTTTGAATGTCAAATTATGCAGTGTGTTAATTTGAATTTGCTTGATTCAAAATAGTAGATTAGAACTGCATTTTGCCTGATTGGTATTACTGGCTTTGTATTGTCTTCTTTAAGGTGTTTTTTTTTCTTTCTCCCTTTTTTTGTCTCCCAATTGATAAAGTTCATTTTATTTACCAAAACAACTTATAGTATTACCAAATCAAGATTGGACATAATAAGTCCCCAAACATGTGCAAATTTAGTTTCTGANTTGGGTACACTTGAGTGTATCAATTTTATGGTTTGTTCTGTGAATAATTGCTTATACGAGCAGGTACTATTTCTCCGTGACCTTTACTAATTAGATTCACTTACCCTTTTGTTTTGGTTTTGGTATTGTTTTCTTAGACATAGTTTGATTTTTGGATCTATAGCATCCTGGAGGTATGAAGCCGAGCTTTGTGGTGGTG
Source organism: Ilex paraguariensis (assembly GCA_963454935.2). NCBI lineage: Eukaryota > Viridiplantae > Streptophyta > Magnoliopsida > Aquifoliales > Aquifoliaceae > Ilex > Ilex paraguariensis. The sequence continues at coordinate 591,266 of CAUOFW020001613.1, forward strand.
GTGGTGGTGGAGGAGGAGGAAATCAAATCAGATTTTTTGCTCCCACAGATGACGGTTTTTTGAACAAGTCTCTGGGAGATATTTTCAGTTTCGTGCAGATAAAGAAGGGATTTTCACGAACGGCTATATAAGGTGTATGGTTCTAAATCCTCGTGGTTAGGATTTTAAATTTTGAATTATTGAATAAAATTTCACTCGCTAAGTCGTGGTTTAATTTAAAAAAAAAAAAGCTTCAATCTTTTGGTGGATTTTTTTAATGTTATAAGAATTTCATGCACGATTGTTACTTGGATTGAGCAATTTTTTGTATTATGCAGTTCTTACAGGCACGACCAATTTTTTTTGAATTTTTTGTTTATTACATAGTGTCTTCAGGTATGGGCATTATCTAGGATTGGTTTTACTATCATATGGAATTAAAATTTCGACTTGACAATAGTTTTACTACCGTTTGAATTCATGTTAATTTTTGTTTTTCGCATGCATTTTCATCATCTAAATTTCAACTCTATGAATTTCCATTGGCTTTGAATGTCAAATTATGCAGTGTGTTAATTTGAATTTGCTTGATTCAAAATAGTAGATTAGAACTGCATTTTGCCTGATTGGTATTACTGGCTTTGTATTGTCTTCTTTAAGGTGTTTTTTTTTTCTTTCTCCCTTTTTTTGTCTCCCAATTGATAAAGTTCATTTTATTTACCAAAACAACTTATAGTATTACCAAATCAAGATTGGACATAATAAGTCCCCAAACATGTGCAAATTTAGTTTCTGATAATTTGGTTTTTGGATTATTATTGTTGAGATGTGTGGTGGTAGTGTTTGTTGTAAAATATGTTCTTTCTTTGTGCTAAAAGAATTGATCTCAAAAGTATTTAATTTGGCAATGTTTTTATGTTACATAGTGCCTTAAGGTGCGGGCATTTACTAGTATACTTACATAGGAGAACGATAATGAGGTTCGAACGCGTGTAGTCCAATAACGAGACGATGACCATTTAACCAACAGTTAAATTATAAATATAATACTAGATTAATGGATGCTAATTGATATTATCATCAAGTTCAAAGTTAATAAAATGGATACTAATTCATATTATCATCAGGTTCAAAGTTAATAAAATGTGATTCATGAAAATTTTATTATTTTATTTTATTTTAATTTTTTATTATGGTGTCGATAATTCAATTTTGGGCACTATAACAACGAAACTCGTANTTGGGTACACTTGAGTGTATCAATTTTATGGTTTGTTCTGTGAATAATTGCTTATACGAGCAGGTACTATTTCTCCGTGACCTTTACTAATTAGATTCACTTACCCTTTTGTTTTGGTTTTGGTATTGTTTTCTTAGACATAGTTTGATTTTTGGATCTATAGCATCCTGGAGGTATGAAGCCGAGCTTTGTGGTGGTGGTGGTGGTGGAGGAGGAGGAAATCAAATCAGATTTTTTGCTCCCACAGATGACGGTTTTTTGAACAAGTCTCTGGGAGATATTTTCAGTTTCGTGCAGATAAAGAAGGGATTTTCACGAACGGCTATATAAGGTGTATGGTTCTAAATCCTCATGGTTAGGATTTTAAATTTTGAATTATTGAATAAAATTTCACTCGCTAAGTCGAGGTTTAATTTAAAAAAAAAAAGTTTCAATCTTTTGGTGGATTTTTTTAATGTTACAAGAATTTCATGCACAATTGTTACTTGGATTGAGCAATTTTTTGTATTATGCAGTTCTTACAAGCACGACCAATTTTTTTTGAATTTTTTGTTTATTACATAGTGTCTTCAGGTATGGGCATTATCTAGGATTGGTTTTACTATCATATGGAATTAAAATTTCGACTTGACAATAGTTTTACTACCGTTTGAATTCATGTTAATTTTTGTTTTTCGCATGCATTTTCATCATCTAAATTTCAACTCTATGAATTTCCATTGGCTTTGAATGTCAAATTATGCAGTGTGTTAATTTGAATTTGCTTGATTCAAAATAGTAGATTAGAACTGCATTTTGCCTGATTGGTATTACTGGCTTTGTATTGTCTTCTTTAAGGTGTTTTTTTTTTCTTTCTCCCTTTTTTTGTCTCCCAATTGATAAAGTTCATTTTATTTACCAAAACAACTTATAGTATTACCAAATCAAGATTGGACATAATAAGTCCCCAAACATGTGCAAATTTAGTTTCTGATAATTTGGTTTTTGGATTATTATTGTTGAGATGTGTGGTGGTAGTGTTTGTTGTAAAATATGTTCTTTCTTTGTGCTAAAAGAATTGATCTCAAAAGTATTTAATTTGGCAATGTTTTTATGTTACATAGTGCCTTAAGGTACGGGCATTTACTAGTATACTTACATAGGAGAACGATAATGAGGTTCGAACGCGTGTAGTCCAATAACGAGACGATGACCATTTAACCAACAGTTAAATTATAAATATAATACTAGATTAATGGATGCTAATTGATATTATCATCAAGTTCAAAGTTAATAAAATGGATACTAATTCATATTATCATCAGGTTCAAAGTTAATAAAATGTGATTCATGAAAATTTTATTATTTTATTTTATTTTAATTTTTTATTATGGTGTCGATAATTCAATTTTGGGCACTATAACAACGAAACTCGTAAAAATTATGTGAAAATTGATTTATCATTCAATAATTTTATTCCCCTTTTATGATAGTTTTTATCTTATTTCTCAATTTATTATGTGTTTTGTAAAACTTATTTTGTAAATACACTTTTATATCGAAAATCTTGTATTAAAATTTTTTAATAACTTATAGTAAATTTGAAAATAAGTAAAAAACACTTATAAACAAGGAATAAAGTCTAAAAAATTGTGATAGTTTAGAAATTTGACTTTAATTTTCACGTATTATCAATAGAATACGTGTACTATTAAAATTTAAATAAAGCATTTGGTACACAAAAATATTATGAGTTCGTTCGGTTGTCGTATTAAAAATGAATGAATTGAATAAAGAAATTCAGTTTATATGATACATATGGATAAAAGATAAGATTAAATGAGGTATTAGAATAATAAATAATTTTAATTAATGTTTGGTATATACAATATAAGCGTTAGCTAATAACTATTTAATTCAATCCTCCATTTTTTGGTTAGAAAATTATTTCATCGTATTTAGTTTAATCTTCCGTTGTTTGGTTAGGAAATTATTTCATTGTATTAATATTGAATTAATAAAAATATCCTCAATCAATTTTAGCTTGCGTCATAATATTTGTTTCGTTAATAACAATTTAGTCATATCAGTTAAAACTTAAATGGTTATAATAATACAATTGAGTTAAATTATATTATAACATCTTCGTGTTATTAAATTATTAAATGCCAGCTAAAGTAGCTGAAGCCGAGGCACCTCCATTATTACCCATCAATAATTATCGCAATCACAAAATTCATTTTAAAATTTATAATTTTTTAATGTTAAATTATTATATTTTAATATATATGTTTTAACAATAAAAAAATAGTCAGTATAGCATTACTCATATTATAACTGTAANGGCACGACCAATTTTTTTTGAATTTTTTGTTTATTACATAGTGTCTTCAGGTATGGGCATTATCTAGGATTGGTTTTACTATCATATGGAATTAAAATTTCGACTTGACAATAGTTTTACTACCGTTTGAATTCATGTTAATTTTTGTTTTTCGCATGCATTTTCATCATCTAAATTTCAACTCTATGAATTTCCATTGGCTTTGAATGTCAAATTATGCAGTGTGTTAATTTGAATTTGCTTGATTCAAAATAGTAGATTAGAACTGCATTNTTATTTTTTAAAAATAATAATTTTGAAAACGTTATTAAAAAATATTTTTCAATTCATTACCATGAAATTACCCCACCAAATAGAATTAACAAATTCAAAATTACAGACAACGAACCTTTCACATCTGTCCGAACGTACGAGACTGATGTAACGTTCTGGTCTTGCGTAATAAAGCAGCTGTGGGGTCCATCCCTTGAACAGATAGCTTACTTGTACGTTTGGATTCCTCTCTTGAACAACTACTTAACGTTAAAATCGACCGTTGAGGAGAAATAATTTAAATAACATTATACTTTTGTTAACTGTGACTATAATTCCAACGTCTCACTAGACAACGGCAATAAATACCAAGCCTCTCATCATCTCGATCCCACATCACAAACTCCTGTCTGTCTCTCTCTCTCACTTCATCTTTCATCTGGTTTTCTCAGTGAATAATCTCTCTCTCTGTCTCTGTCTCAAGATTTTCTCTATCTCTCTCTATATCCATCTATATCTTTTGTCCATACACACAAATGGTATCCTTGGGCATCTCCAAAGCCACATTCTTGACAATCTTTGTGGTGGCATATCTCACCTCTGTTGCTGTCATGGCGCAAGATACTGACATGGCCCCTGCACCGGCACCGTCATTGGACGCAGGGGCTGGGTTTCCGGTGACCATGTCTGTTGCTTTCCTTTCCTTTTCATTGTTGCTGTCTCTAGTGGGGCTTTTCTGGCAGTAGATGGTGAAAACATATATATAAGAGAGAGAGACCGGACAGATGTATTATTTGACTGGTGGGTTTCTGAGAGTGTATGTGAGGTTGGTGGTGCTATTGTATTAAGTTGTTTTTTTCGCCTTAATTATTAGTTAGGGTGTTTTTTTTATTTCTTTTTTGCATTTTTTTATGATTGAGTAAGAAAATAAAAAATATTGTGATTTCGTATCTAAGATTTCTTTGATTNAGTTGTTTTTTTCGCCTTAATTATTAGTTAGGGTGTTTTTTTTATTTCTTTTTTGCATTTTTTTATGATTGAGTAAGAAAATAAAAAATATTGTGATTTCTTTGATTTTTTTCTTTACTGTTATGAAATGCTCTACCCATAGCACTAATAACCGTGTTTCCTCTGTTTTGTAATAGTATCTGATAAAAAAATATTATATATTAATATTAATTTATTTATATAAATTAAAATTGATATAATTTTTTGATCTATCAAATCCAAAAAAGTGCAACGAAAAGATTAAAAATTTAATATGTCGTGGCCATTATGTTTGTCCCCTCCCCGCCTCAAAAAGAATGTTAAATAATGAAGGAAAAAAATCTTAGCTTTCTAATTTTCAGGCTATCATTTCTTTTTAAAGTGAATAAGGGGAAACACAAAAAATAGGATAAATTTTATTCAGGCTTCCTATAATAAGACACTAACCCCCCGATAAANTAAAGTGAATAAGGGGAAACACAAAAAATAGGATAAATTTTATTCAGGCTTCCTAGAATAAGACACTAACCCCCCGATAAAAATATTGAATATAACGGTAACATTACGTTATTATTATTAGAGTTAACAACTATTAGTTTGTCGTCTAAAACTAAATAAATAAATNTAATAAGACACTAACCCCCCGATAAAAATATTGAATATAACGGTAACATTACGTTATTATTATTATTAGAGTTAACAACTATTAGTTTGTCGTCTAAAACTAAATAAATAAATTATATCTAGATCCTCTCATGTTTATCACTTAATCACTTACACCCCTCACATTTTAAATGTTACCCAATTAGATATCCAAATAATTATGTTCAAGTGATATATTGCATTGGATATAAAAAATATTATATAAATATCCGTATCATATTAGGCATTTAAATGATAAACTTGATTTTAAAATTTTAGAGTATATAATAGACCCACAAAATAAATAGTAGTATAAAAATTATAATCTTTTATTAAAATAAAATCATATTTTATTAATAGATATCAACGACAAGAGTTTATGTGTTAAAACTCCAGAATTAGATAATTAGAAGGCCGGCCTTGATCTCGAGACTATTNCCGTATCATATTAGGCATTTAAATGATAAACTTGATTTTAAAATTTTAGAGTATATAATAGACCCACAAAATAAATAGTAGTATACAAATTATAATCTTTTATTAAAATAAAATCATATTTTATTAATAGATATCAACGACAAGAGTTTATGTGTTATATGTGCACATAATCGCAGAATTTGTCTCTTCTTTTGAAAATTTGTCTTAAAACTCCAGAATTAGATAATTAGAAGGCCGGCCTTGATCTCGAGACTATTCTATCAGTCATGTAGAATTTGAAATGGATAGGCTGAGAAAGTACCCCCACTTTTTCACAGCAATATGTTTAATCCAATAACGTGTGTGTTGATCAATTTATTTGCATTGCCCAACCGCCGGGGGGGGGGGGGGGGGGGGGGGGG